>JAGDQP010026942.1:0-25425 GCA_022664845.1 Lepisma saccharinum
ATATATATATATATATATATATTAATATATTAATATGGAATTCTTTATCTTAAAGCAAATACTAGTATGGAACGATGTTGTGTTTGACTGTTTGCAGAACGCTTTAGGATTTGAGTCACAAAATATTAGCTTGAGAAAAAGTATCCGAACACCGAAATAACTCGACAAAAAATAAAAAATAAAAACTTTTTAAAGAAATACTTTTCTTAAACAGTTCATCCTAAAAAGGAAAACATACTTTTGCTTATGCATGACTAAAAAGAAAAGCATGGGGCGCGCCAATTCAAGAATTTATAAAGGAATTGTATATGAGAGAGCGCCCCATGCTTTTCTTTTAAGTCATGCATAAACAACATTGTTTATTACTTTTTAGTACGAATTGTTTAAGGGAAAAATATATCTTTAAAAACATTTTTTAAATCCTTACTATCCAAGTTTTACATCCTCAGCGTACCTCTTTAATTTTTTTTTTTTTTTTTTTTTTTTTTTACATTTTTAAAGGTTTTACATTACTAAACACAGCTTTTAAAATCTTCGTATAAGGTATACTTTTCACATTCATTTCCATGTAGTTATTAAAATAATTGGCGAAATTTGTATAGCAAGAATACAGGAGTTTGTAGTAAGGTTTAACGGAAATTCTTTTCTTGGGAGTTTCAAATATTTTAATGGAAACGAAATGATTTGATATACGCACAAGCAAAGCTCTGCACTGAACACGAGTGACAGTGCTACTTAAAAAATCAGCGTTACCATCGCATGTGCAGAAGGATTTATAATTTTAATGTATGGTAGATCGTTGGATTAGCAATCGGAAGGTCCTGGGAACGATCCTAGCGGCTGACAGATTTTTTACCCCCAGGGTTTTACCTCAGTCTTTCCAGTCAAATGGTACCTACTAACTAGGCCCTGCCGACTACTTTCAAACATTCTCTTCCCGACCCTATCCTGATCTCAGCCGAAGATGCCTAAAGGATATAATTAAATTCAAGTAATAATGTAGTTTCCGCACTTAGCTATACTTTTTTTTAAAGTTATGAAGCAAGTTAGGTTGCTTCTTTATCAGACATACAGGTCTCGGCAAGATATTTGCTTTTGACTCTATTAATTATGTTATGTGAAAATTGTCGAGGAAATATTATAACAGAATGCTTGACAGCAAACGACGCCTCTTTAGTATACGTCGAGCGTTCCAGTTGGAACAAGAAATGGAGCAGTCACAGGTGGTGTCAGGTTAAAGGTGATGTGCGTCGCGTATAATTAAAAACATATCTCACCTAGCTTCTTCTAACCCGTCTTAGCTCGCTATCGCCCACTCGACATATTGTCCGTGACTTTTGTGGCAAAATATCAATGGTAATATGTAAATAAACTTGTCACTATGACGTAGCATTATAACGATTCCGATTCATGAACCTGTGACTTATTTCGTTCGGAAAAATCACTCCCGACGTAAGCTAAACTAATACACAGAAAACTCTTAAAAGAACAAAAGTGTCGCTTGTGCAGTAATTATTTTCTTCCCAAACTTTCAAAAAGTTTCAACAATTTTGCTGTTAGATTATCATTTCCCTACTGTTCTTGACTCAAGCACATCCTGTAGATGAAACCAGCTGTTAATTTTCTCAGGCACCAAGTGCTTCTAAGGTAGGTGAGATATTACAACGACCATTTTCATGATCATTCTAATAATCCACATCTTTCTCCGTCTCTCCAGTTTTCTCTCTCTCTGTGTTACATCTGTACAGTTTCCCTTGAAACATATTCAGAGATCCTGGAAATGGTGTTTTCTCTCACACTGTGATATATGGCCTGTTTACACGCGATTGGAACATGTATTTTGTTCAGAGTAAGCTGAACTAAACACACGCACACAACAGCTAAAGAAACACCACACATACTGTAAAGTTTCTACTGAAACTGGGGAATCATTCTCCGAACAAGTTCACTAGAGTTGCCTTACTGTGAGAGTTTCCAAAATATTCCACAAAGAGCCATGTAATCTAGTTGCATTGAAATTTTCAGTACCTTGAGTAAAAAAGAAAAACACACATAGTTCAGTTTTCAGGGTTCCCACTAACATACTTCATTATTATTGTTTTATGATAAGTTGGATTTCCAACTAAGGCCCAATAACCAAGAACAACATATAAGCCAAATAGTTGGCCCAATGTGGAAAAACTAACGGAGCACCAGCGTGGTGAATAACGTGTGTACGGTTGGTAACATTTTGGGTTAAACTTTATTTTATATCTGCCAGTCAAGTAACTGTTGACTTCGGCCTGTCACGATTATCCGTCACATTAAAGTTAATAGACATCCATGCTCCTGCCGGTACTCGAACCCGGGACCTTCGAGGTAACATTTTGGGGATAAATACAACGTAAGGTTCACCATAAATAATGCATTAAAACATTCAATGACCCAATACTAGTTTCTATAACCAAAAACCAATACAGAGGATGGTATTATTTCTCTTGCAGTTGAGTGAAATACAAAATGGCATTTGGACACTGATTATTATCTGATTCAATTTTAAATTTGGAGCGAAAAAGTGACTGTCATTACAACATTCGCGCGAGGAACAGAGAAAATGTTTTGAAAAAAGTATTTATTTTTGGTTCACAATGGTTCGTGGTGCCTCAAATCTTGCAATGTAAATTTAATTCATTTCCCGACGTCATACAATACAATATTCCATTGTAAGTTTCATATATTTCTATATATTTATAATTTAATATATGGACTTCCATATCCTAAAATAAATACTAGCCTGCAACGATTTGGCGTTTGACTGGTTGCAGAATAGTTTAGGATTTGGGTCACAAAACATTAGCTTGAGAAAAAGTATACGAACACCGAAATAACTCGAAAAAACGAAACAAAATAACTTTAAAGATATAACTAAAAAGAAAAGCATGGGGCTTGCCAATTCAAGAATTTATAAAGTGACTGTATATGAGAGCGCGCCCAATGCTTTCCTTTTTAGTCATGTATAAACAAATTATTTTTGTACTTTTTAGTAAGAATTATTTAAGAAAAGAATGTCTAAGAAGTTTTTTGTAATTAAAGTTGTTCTGCTTTGAAAAGACTGCCAATGTTACCATATTTCCTGTCTGAGTTGAACTGCATAATTGACGTATTATACTTGAACAATGGCTCCGTAGCGTAGTGGATAAAACAAGGGATAACAAGGTAGAAAATCGCGTTCGAATCCAGGTGCAAACAACAAACAAGTGGGATAATTTTTCTTAACTCTAAATGAAGACGAGAGAGTAAAACTCGTAATGGAATTTAAGACAGAATGTACTAAATATTACGTGTTTTTTAAAAGTACTTTAAAAATATAGCTACGTAATTCCGTTTATTAAAATAATTAAATTTCCTCACAAGTAATACTTCGCTCCTTTGAATCCGAAATGGCAGAATACGACACATATCCTGAAAGAGCCAGTCCCAATTAAGATGCATATGGATTCCCAGCGTCAGTCAGCAATGGGTTCTGGAGTTATGGGCCTGTAAACTTAACAGGAATCCATAGGAAATACCACGTCTAGGCACTTCCTTGAAGTCTCTTTCTGCTAACCTTATGTAATATACTACACAGAAACCATACAATCTATAAAGCACGAGAGGCAAGTGGAAGATGGCATTCAAACAAACAACAAGACTGAATTTGGTTTAAATCAAAGAATTGTTATTGAAGACTCGTTGGAAGCATTTACAGAGAACAATCGATGTGCAGACCAAGAAACAGAGCATGAAAGGCTCAGTGCTCAATGTATGCACCCTTGACAAAAGCTAACTCATTGCACTTGAAAGACGTGTCACTCTCGATTGAGTCAAAACAGTAATCGTGAGGGGAAATCCACATTCCTGGTGCTTTGTCCAAGTAACCAGCTTTGTAGAAAGCGTACCGAATCAAGTTCCTGAACCTGGGAGCGCTGAACTGATAGATCGTGAACGACTGCAATGCCAGGAATGCAACATGTCTTGTTTAAAAATTTCATTACCTGTCTTGATTAGTATAATCAGCCATCTATAAAGCCTTGAGATATATTCTAAAAGACAAATAAACCTCTCTTACAGTATTCTCCAGTGGACCAATTATCAACCTCAAGTTTTCCCCCAGGAAGTCTTGTATCCATATACATGCCTTGTTACTTGATGAAGTCTTGATTCTTGAATTATCATTGGACGATATCAAAGGAGTTAGTCCCGAAATATCTTCTGCTCTATTCCAGTTATTGCCTATATTCAGGTTAGCAGAAAGAGACGTCAAGGAAATGCCTAGACGTGGTATTTCCTATGGATTCTTATGTTAACTTTACAGGCCCATAACTCCCGAACCCATTGCTGACTGACATTGCTGCTGGGAATCCATATGCATCTTAATTAGGACTGGCTCTTTCAGAATATGTGTCGTATTCCGCCATTCCGGATTCAAAGGAGCACAGTGTTACTTGTCAGTATGTAATTTGGTACTATTATAATTGCATACAACTAAAATATAACCGTTGGGCCACATGCACATTAAAAATACCATATACAGTAGTTGGCCCTACGTTGGGTAGTGATTTTAGGACCAACGTTATGACCAAAGGTTCGTAGGCCCAACAGTACTGGAAAACGTTAATCTAACGTTAAAATATACAATCATATTTTCGTTGACCCAACAAGAATTTGCCACTTAAGATTCTGAACGCTGAACGATAATCTGACAGTGATGACGTAATCCAGTTCCGGTCTTCAGTTGTTGACATTACAGAAGACCCTGGTGGAGAAAGAACCATGATCAAGACCAGGTGTTCACTGTAAGATCTTTTCCCCAACTGCCTTTTAGTATTGTATGCGATTTGCCATTCAGGATTGGTCAGTTATGTTGACAATTAAGGAGACCAAGCTATTTGCCGAGCGTTGTTAGCATGGTCTAATGGTTGACGTATCGGAATGCTCTTCCTGAGGTCCTGGGACCGAAACCTGGCGTGGTTATATTTACATTTTTTTTCCTTTCTTATGTATATACGCGTTACGAAATTTAATAAAATTAGTGACGAAGGGCAAGTGTAGGTTAGGTAAGTCAGGTTCTGTGTTTTTTTATTGCACACGCGAATGGAAAAGGGTGGTTGGGAAAAATACAAAAAGTTGGTTTGTGGGGAAGTCGCTGTGTTCATTATTCTAACTCAGGTTTTCCAGAGTTTTTCTCAGCTGCACCCAGGTAAGTGTCGAAATGGTACATCATAAACTGTCTTGCTGCTGTCTTCCTCACACGTATTCCTGGAAGGGTGCGGTCTTAGGCCATATTGCCTATTCAGCCTATAATTGATTTTTTTTTTTTAAATTAAGAGGATGGCTAATATTTTGACTTCCAAGCAACCGTGATGAAAATCACAGATGAGCTTTTCTGTTAACAATGGGAGGCTTACAAATTCATCAAAGCCTGTTTTTTCTTACCCTGACTCATAGTACGGTTATAAATAAATATTATATCATGTATTTAAAGTGAAGTAACGTAAAGCAACGCAAACTAACCTAGTCTAACGTGTCTGAGCCCTCAAAAGAGCTGTTTGCAAGTTCTGAAAGGAACGGGTTATATTGAAAAATAAAGTATAGTCTGTACCAGTTATAGAGACGTGAATATTTCGTGGATGTATTACAAATATTGAACTGCATAAGTTAGATGTTAATATTTTCTAATCGAAGTACTCGTTTTGCCTACCAGATACAGAAGCAGAGCAAAGTGTTTGTCATAGAATTACGTGATAAATGTTGAGCTAGTTACATAAATATCTAAAGAGATCCATCAATTATGTATTAACATTCTCTGACATTGAAATAATTTTATTGTGCCGATTCCTAGATTAGATGGATCGATCATTTTGACTCATGGTATGCGTCAACTCATTAACGATTTTTTGGTTGAGTCCTTCATCCGTATAGACTTGCATTAGCTACGTTCTATCTATATACATACATTGTTCTGTCAGTGTATAATGCAGTATTGAGGAATACTGTATTAATATTTTATCATATTGCTTAAATAAGGAAGAGAAAAAAGAGGTTACACGAGTAATATATTATTCCTTACGGCAGCGTTTCTCAACCTTTTTCATCCTGCGACCCTCTTTTACTATACTTTCTAGCCGGTGACACAATTATTTTATGTTCGGTATATTTGCTTTTCATTTCAAAACATAACAGTTTATTTCCTGTATTTTATAACAAATATCCTAATTATATTATAGAAAAACTATTGAACAAACCACATTATATTTTAGTAATGATAAAAACAGCAAGCAAAATAAATTACTTTCCTTGAAATTCATTAGTTTTAATCTACGAAATCCTAGTTAAATGGATATTTCCACCTCTCCTCGCGACCCTTTTGCACACATACCGTGACCCACCCCCAGTTTGAGAATCCCTGCTTAGGGTAAGCATTGAATTTATATGTACTTTAAATTTGTGTGTTCATTAGCAGCTAGGAACTGCTTTTAAAAAACAATCTTAAAATATTCTAGGAGTACCCATAATTGAAATTTACTTCAATATAGAGTTATAGTTTGAAGGATCAAGTTTCTGATAAATAAATTCTAAGTATAAAGCTACAAATTTATACTTCATAGAAATTATAGCGTGCACTGCAGCGAATCCACAGATATGCTATCGTGTTTTATGTATTTTATATTATGTGTTATCAAGTTTCACCCCACCGTACACTGCAAAAACTGTACCTTTGAATAGAGGGGAGGCTCTTTGCCTCCTAGTTCTTGGGAGGGAACATATTAATAAAAAAAAAAAGGAAGGTAAAATATGAACCCCTGTGCCCGTCACTGATTCTCAAAAATTGTGGGTACATTATACCACCTATTATTCAGATGAAGTGAGGAACACATAGATTCATATTTTACCATCGCTTTTTTTTGTATTAATCTGTTTCCTCTTAAGGCAAAGAACCTCCCCTCAAAATCCAACCCTGGGTTCGCCACTGCCTCTCAAAAATTGTGGGTATAAAATCGGCCTTTTGTACCCAATATTCAAAGGTACAATTTTTGCAGTGTAGCATGATAACGGGCCGATATCGGGCCAACACCGGGCCAGTAACGCGGATACCGATCACGGATGGCCGATCTGACCAAACACCGATCTACATTGGTGTGATACGATATTTCGACATTCAAAGCTATTCCTGAAGCATGAGAAACGTGTTGTACTTTATCCAGAATGTTCATGCAGTGGAGAAATACGTGTTATACAAAAATAACATGTATACAATTTCTACATGCTCCCTGCTTAAAGTCATTATGCAATGAAAAGACTGTTAATGCCACCACATTCCATGTCTGAGTTAATGAAATACAGAATTGACGTAATCTTCTTCCTGGTTGGATCCATGGCCGAGTGGATAGGACAACGGACAACAAATCACAAGATTGTAGGTTCGAATCCGGCCGCAGACAACCGACGAAACAACGACGGCAAAATAGCGAGACAAAAACCGCGACTCACAAATCAGCGACTCCAAAACCGCGACAGGCAAAAACAGCGACATACCAAAACCACGAAAGGCAAAAACCGCGAAAGACGAAAACAGCGACAGGCAAAAGACGCGACGCACAACAATTGGGCCAGGAAAAATCCCGGATAGACAAAAACCACGACGTACAACCACAACGACAAGCAAAAACAACGACTGAAAATCCCCGATGCACAAAAACCACGACGCGTAAATACTTCGACAGCCAAAAACAGTGACAGGCAAAAGACCGCGACAGACAAAAACAGCTGTGAAAAATTTCATCATTGTATGACATCGGGTAATAAGTTAAAATAAAGTTGCAACATTTGAGGACACCACGAACCATTGTGAACTAAAGAAAAGAATGTAAAAAAGACGGGACCGAACAGAACGAGACAATACACGCAAACTAAAGCTATTTTTACACGTAATATCGAAACGGATTTTATATTTATACTGGTCATCCATTCACAGATTGAATTAGAGACCTAGTATTTGAAACAGTATTTGTAAAACATTGATCTAACCGTGTAGAAACTGGAAGGATGTCCTGATAAGTCCGGGAACTTTTTGGATGACCCTCATATAATGGAATACACATAATTGCGGAAAGGTAGGAATTATATGTTTCTTGGACAACAAAGAATTTACCAATATTACTTGTAATGATGTAATTTCTCCACTTCGGCAGTAACTCAAATATAAATTGTTAAAAGACTTTATAACGGTGGTAGAGATGAAAATGGAGTGGTTTCCTAAATCCGAATCTTTGCAAAGAGAAGGTAGATAAATGTGTTGACAGGAATAATATATTAGTCAATGTTGTAAACCCATTTCCCATTTTCTTCCACCATCTTCACTTGATTTTACTTCTTCCTTCCTTCGTTTCCTGCGCCTAACCTGGAAGGCATTAATTTTTCATTCTGGGAAGAAAATTGCTTTCTCTCGAATTGAAGGAAAATGGGAAGTGTGTGTTACGAAACATTATAAATTCATCCAACTTCGGAAAGTTTCTTGTTTCTTTGACAAATTGACAAATTTGGATCATCTGACTTGACAAATAATGAAATACGATCTGTGTTACAACACTCATAATAACGCAGTGGCGGCTCTATATTGACGTCAGTGAATCGACGAGTCACTATATATTTTTCTAAAGATTTTCTTTAAAAAATTAATTTTCAGTTTCTATGCATTGACTGGCCTCTAATGCTATGTTATCACGGGGATAGTTTACAAGCTCGGTAACAGAAGTTAACCAGTAGCAATGGTCGTATTATCAACTTACCGATGGCACGCATGTTGCTATTGGCTAACTTCTGTTCCCGGGCTTGTAAACTATCACCGTAATAACGTACCTTAAGCCGTAAGATGTCATATGTAAAAGTGATGGCGGTTATCGACGACCACTCCTCTGAAGTAAGAAATAAGAAAGATAGCGGTCACAGCCTTTATCAAGGTACTAGGATTTGTCCTTATGAAGGTGTGTGTTTAGAGTACTGGAAGACTTTGGAATTGAGATCTGGATTACAGAATCAGAATATCATTATTGTGATTCTGGAATGTCGGAATTTCGAAAAGAAAGCATGTGGAAATTCCGAAAAAGAAAATGACTGTCGGAATACCAGAAAGAAGGAACGTTTGAGTTGTGAGTTCCGAAAAGAAGGAATATCGGAATTTCGGACGGCCGCGGTGGTTCAGTGGTAGATAGATTTCTTCTTGCTCTTAGCATGTGAGATTTATGGTGGGCAAATACTATGTGCGTGGGTTTTTCTCAGGGTTTCTTTCGTTTTCCCCCACTGCCTTCATCTCACCAACTCTCCCATCACCATCCACACGGCCTGAGCCAAAGTTGCCTAAAGACCTTAAAATCAAATTAAAATTCAAAATCGAAATTTCGGACAAAAGCAATGCCTTAGTTCCAAAAAGAAGGAATGTCTGATTTCCGAAATCACAAACATGAGGCATAACTTCAAATAAATTGACAAAAGTTAAAAGATGTGCAGACACTTGAAAAAAATATACAGAAGTCGTCATGTTTACTGATTGAGCAATGGAAAACAATTTAGACTGATCTTCTCCACCATTTACTTTCTTAAGCCTGTTCGAAATTCTACAACGTTGGAATGGCGGAGAGTCAGAATTCTGGAATGTCAAAATTTCTTGGAACAGCTAGATTCCCCATATAATTAATACTTTGCCTCAGGCATTGTATAGAATGCTTGATTTAATACATTCCCAGTTATAACAACGAGTCAAGATTTTTAAAGAAGGAATCTATTTCAAGATTTGTTTGCATATCTACAGTTGCAATTTCGAAAGAATGTATTTTTATATCCCGTGCCGTTGCTAAAGATACGTTGTGACGTTTAATCGTATGTCGTATACACGGTTGCCAACTTCAGCTGGTTGCTTACAGCACATATCGTTTATTGTACACTAACGCAAGGGGACGTGGAAAAAAGTACATTAGTTTGTTACGATTAACACACATACAAAGGAGACAGGGAGGAAAAGTGTCAATGTCGCATCTCCCCTTCCCTCCATTTGCTATTTAAGCCTAATAGCTACCCCTTCATCGCACGAGACATGGCTCAAACTTTCGAAACGCGTACTATAGTTCTCGTGATTTAGTTGTGAAACTCATTGACCTCGAATTACTATTAAAGACCTGGCACTGTTTGAATCCCTGCAAATAATTCTTCCAGATGTCCAATAGGAGTGTAACGTTCGTATTTCACAGCAACTTTCCCTGAACTTCAAAATTTTACGTTTTAAAAACGAGAGACCAGAAAAGTATTCTTGTTTCCCAATTTTGGCCTTACAACCCTGAAACTGAAAATTCTCGCAAAGGCACTGATCCCTATTTATGCTAACTATCCTGATACCGGCTTTACAGAATCTTTTATCAGTTAAAAAAATAAGGTAAATGTTGGGATAGTACTTAGTTTCATCGCAAGATATACTCGCCAGAGAACGTCATCCCTGACTAATCACGTAGTACGCCAGTGATTGACGAATAACGGAAACAAACGGTAATAATAGATTTTATATTGGATACAGTAGTAAACAGAGTATGTTTTCTACTTCTGCGAGGTTTAATAGTGTAATCTCAAATGCATTAACCCCCCCCCCCCCAAATCACGTAAACTGTGGAAGGTGGATGCAGAAGAGAGCAGAGCGAACAATACAGTGGCAGATCCAGCTAGGGGCTCCCACTCCTTTAAGGGGAAGTAATTTAGTCATATAGCATTATTTCAACAATTTATCTCAGAAAAAAATCGATTTGCTTCCCGACAAATCTGATTTATCTAGAAATATGAATTTTTAGGGTACGCTGGAGTCATATTTCAGCATTAGGAGGGGATATATGATAAATTTACACTTGAAATAAAACAAAACTTAGCGGTAATATATCGAAAATGTTTCCGGTTTATTCCACTTGCGCCCCGTCACCAAAATCCTGGATCCGCCACTGGTACAATAAGAGTGCTCAGTTATAGCTAATATAAGATATCGTGCATATCTACTAGAAGGTACAGTGAAATAATGAATTATTTTATTTTTTCGTTGTTCAAGAAACAATCTATATTAAATGGAATGAATGATCTACACTGGAACAATCGTAGTTCACACTTGGCTACTACAGCTGGTCAACTACTGGTGCAACTACACCTTCAGCAATATATTTGTCTATTGTGTTGTTAAATAAAATAAATGCGAGTTGCTTTTTCTTTGACTTCTTCTGAATTATCTCAGGCTTTTTTTCGTTATACTTTAAATTTTCCTTATTTGGTTAGCCGTTAGTACGGGCACCCTAAATAATTCCAGTCCCGCACAGTAAAGTAGGAGGTTAAAAGAAAATATTAACCAGAAAAAATTTAATCTTTTTATTGGCACTGGAAAGCCAAAACCTTGAGCCCTGTTGCCGGACATACTGATTTACTGACATGTTTTCCACGGGTTTACTCTGTTTCACTAGGGGAGTATCGGCATGGTACCCAAACTAAGACATGTTCACTACCTCCCCATCAATACGCAGGGAGAATAATAGCCAAATGAAGTAATCTCTCAGATGTATAACGAGTTTAGACCCGGAAAGTTCATATAAACATGTGAGGCAGGGACCTCGTTAGAGGACTGTGCACATATGCTAAGGCTAGGCTTCAGCAGCGAGCGTCTAATTTGCATACTCTGTGTGTCGGGTTTCACCGGACCCTTCCAACGACATCTCAACAACCTTCGTAGATCTAGTTGTTCCTGAGTTGAAATTTGTCGACGTACTGACGGATAGACAATGATCTATGCACTTTAGAATTCATCTCGCCGAGATCTTTTAAACGACACCACCTTCATAGACCCAATACCGTATAAGAAGAACGAAAACGGGCCGAAGTAGGCTCTTTGGCGTCAAAATGTGGGCCACCCGGTGTTTTTAGCTATCCGACGGTTCGGGGCGACAAGTTGGGCCGATGGCGAGCGCCGCAAGGATCTCACTTCTGCCCACTTGCAGTATCCCGCCATGCCTTAAGGTATATTAAATTGATACGTTGGTCCGAAGTCTTGTTGCCGCTCAAATGCCTACTTGGTGGACGCCACCGTTTAGCCAGCTTGAAGCCACCACATTAGCGACATTCGCTACAAATCTGGATATCGGACCACCAGCACGTGGCAGCATTTTGCTCGTGGGGAAGTTCCTGAGTTGACAGTTGTTGACGCATGGATGAACGGACTGACAGGCATGAAGCTTTGAACATGTCTCACCAAGACCTTTAGCACAACACCGGAACCACCTTCGTAACCCTAGTAATTCCTGAGCTGAAAGTTGTCGTCAGATACCCAGACGGTGATACAAGGCTTTCCAGCTTTAGATGCTGAAACCAAACTGTATAAGAATTGAAAATAATAACAAAGAAAGCTGACGTAAGAAATAGAACACTTATAAAACTGAAAAATAGATAAAGAAGGTTGCAATGTAGATATATCAAAAGTCTACCAACATTTGACTGACTCTGGCGAAAAAAAATGCTAAACGCCACAAGCAGTGTTTCAAATTATGGGCAGAAATAAAACTCGAATGTCTCTCTAAAGTCCAACCTTTGTGCTGTAAATCTGAAAATGATTTTTTTTTTTTTGGAAACAAGTACTTAATATTTAAACATGATTACATCTTCTTGTCGATATATTGTGAAACTTTTCTTCTGACGCTTACCAGTTTACCCCGAACCGCTCAATTAATTCCACACGCAATGATGATGTTAAGGTCTCGAATACAAACGAACGTATTCAGCGACCTAGACCTTGAGCTAAATACGATATTTGATTAGAACCATTACACACACACACACAATCACCACTCCTTCTATAAAGGAGAAAAAAGAAGGCAAAAATGAAAACACCACATGAAAGAGCACTAAATCGAATTAGTCTGTTAACAATAGGACGATGTAATTGTTCGACGTCTTTTCATAATACCCATTGGTGTTAATAAATTACATTCATGTCGCATATTCATTAAGTTTATGCATTCACCTCTGTGTTGTTGATACGCATCAGGTTTGTTTAGTTGAAATTAGACACAGTAGAACGGCGACAACATATGTATTAAGTTAACCAAAAGGCGTGGAACGAAGAAAGGAACACATCAATCATACGTTGCGACGTCAAATCCTTGGAATAGGTAAGGAACTCCCGCAGAAATTGAAGACATATTTCTTGCTTTATTAAAGAACTACTGGAAATACTTTAAACTTCAAACACCAACCATCACGTGATATTGGCATCAATCGATTCTAACAAAGGACCTCTTTGATAGGTAATCAGTCACCTACAGTCACACCAGGAAATAAAATAAATCACAAAGAAAAGAAATAATAATAATAAATATGACTGCAAGAACTTGGTAAAGAGGAACGAAAGAAACAGCATGTTCCAAGGATTCGATCAGAATTCTTCTCACCACGTCTGTTTTCAAAAATAAAGTGACCTTTTTTTCTCTGGTCTTTCCGGTGACATGTAGAATTTGGGAAGAATAGATTAACTCAGCGAAAAAAACATAATAGCCTGTATAAGATAGATAGCTACGAGAGTGATTCAAATTAAAACTTTAAAAGTGCGATAAAAAATGCACACGATGTTCGATTGTTCTGTTAAGTTGATATCAGAAAAAGGCATTGCTTCGCACGTAACCGAGAGGTGGTAGGACTGGCAGTACGAAGCTGGCACATTACACAAGGGCGCAGCAGTAGAGTTAAGATGGCGTCTCTACTGTCAAAATGCACCAAACAGGAGCATCAGTCCGTTATTTGTTTCTGGTACAGTCACTTACAATAATAAGGGGAGGTTGGAGTTATACGAAATATTAGCTTTTCCTCTAGAATACTTGTTGCACTGTACGCCTAATAGTTAGACAACCAACATGACAGTATAAATATGCGTGAAAACGTGGAACCTCTATTTGGAGCCAGGATATTCCTCTATTTGGAGCAAGAAATAACGATTAGGTAATCATCGCTTAGAGAACCACGAGATAGATAGAAAGAAATGCCATTCACGTTAAGTTCTTAAAGATAGGAATTAATGCAAAGAAAAGAAAAATGATAATATGGACATCATGAAGGAATCGTCACTATGCATTGTTCACACACACACACACAGCGAGAGAGAGAGAGAAATATACAGAAAAAGCGTGGAAGAAGACGGGGAAAGAGAGGAAGCATAGATGAGAAAACAAGGGAAAATAGATGAGAAAACAAGGGGAAATAGATGAGAAAACAAGGAAAGAGGGAAAGAAAAATGGCGCAAGACATGGATTTAAATGAAATTTTAACGCTTATGAATACAGTCTGCGTCTCTCTCCCCCGGCCCTCTCTCTTTCTCTGTTTTGTCTTTTTCTCCCTTTAAGGGATAAATTTCTTTCGGTAGCAATCGCGAACGTAATTTACAACGCTTAATTCCTTGAAGAAAATAATTGGAAATCCGGGCGTGCAATCGAACCCACGACCTTGAGAATGAGAGTCTGACAAGCTCACCACTTAGCTACACAGACCATAAAAATATGTTCTTAAATGAGCTATTAAACTCGTTACTCTCAGCGGTTTAATTATATACTTCCTAGCTTTCAGTACCTGTACTCTCCGCGTTCCCATGGTCACTAATTTAAGATAATCTACGAAAATGGCAAAAAAGTAATTATTATTAATAAATATTAACATATAAACACATACAATTTTGAAAGAAAAAAAGAAGAAAATTCTTTCCCCCACGCTGGAAATCGAACCAGAGTTTATATTTAGTAACCTAATGTCGTACCAATACGCCAAATTAGCAACTGCCCCTGTCAATACTACATCTATACATACCCCATAAATTAGTAGGAACGGAGGTTAAACGAAATCAGTGAGTATTGTTAATTAACAGTTCACTTTGTGAAGACCGTATCGGGTTGGCTGGCAGGAGGCCAATCAGGAACGAAATACCTGTCTCGTTAAAAGTTGTGTTTATGTAGCAAGATTTTTTTAGAACCATTTGCCTCCCTCCACAGCACAAGCGAAGTTCAGATGGAAAGAATATGCGTAGGCATAGAGCTCCTTGAATTATAAGTAACACTGAGAATGGTATGTCCGGCAGCTCGTAGCTTGGTCTGGAGGTCAGCGTGTCGGAAAGCTGATCTATTGGTCCCGTCATCGAATCCTGGCAGCAAGGTTTTTTTTTCTAGTTGACTATTTGAAGTTCTAAAAAAGTACTATTCTTTGAATGGAAAACCACGTAAAGCCACGTGTTGGCTAGATGTTATATGATGACAGTAAGCATCACGGCCAGACCACAGCCAGCTCCCAGCGTAGCACGTTGGTAGGACGTTGGCTTACGAATTAAAAAAAAAAACATGTTCGATTCCACGCGGGGGACAAGATTTTGTCTTTTTATAAGTTCAAACTTATCATTAATAATTGCTTTCTTGCATTTTTCGTAGATTATCTAAAGTTAGTAACCATGGGTTACGGTAGGTTAGGTAAGGTCAGGTTCGGTTATGTATCTATACACTTTCGTTTCTTTCTCCAAAATACATTTCAATTTTTTCACATTTACTTGGTTTCTTGCATTTGTAGCGACCATGGGTTAGCGGAGGTTAGGTAAGGTCAGGTTCACACAACCAGATAGAAAAGTATTTTGAAATAAATAAAAACGAGAGTGTAACCGAACCTGACCTTACCTAACCTACCCTTGGTCACAAATTTTAGATACTCTACGAAAAATGCAATAAAGCAATGACTAATAATAAAGCGCCTAGCAGGGTAAGTTGGTGAAAAGTGCCTTGGGAGGAACTGTGATAAAAATACTACCATATTCAACATAAAAAATCATGGCTCTCCACCAAATTTCAGCTCAAAAGCTGCTAACCTAACCTCAAAATAAATTAAAGTGTGCTTTTACGGTAGTTTAGAGATAACTCAGTGAGATTTGCACCTATGATGACCTTTCTTAAATAGAAGATTTTTTCAAGTTCTTCAAGATGGTAATTGTTTCATTTATGTTGGCGCCAAATTCAAAATTTTAGAGAGGTTAGAAAATTTGAAAATAGAATTTAAAAATACTAAGACAACCGTTGACTTGAAAAATATGTATGTATTTTTAGTGGTTCTATAACCATGAATTTTTTCAGATATTTTAAAGTGGGAGAACATAACCAGAAAATAACACACGTGACCGGGCTTCCTACGTAACGCATGCACTGTAAGTACAAGTTCGAAAGCACAGTTTGCCTGGTCGCCTTTGTGGAAGACTGCTCAAGACGTCGGCTTCTTGAGTGAAAGGTCCCGGGTTCGAGTCCCGCCTGGGACAACACGTCTTTTTTCGTTCAAAATATATTTTGATATGCTCAAATTTATTTAATAATTGCTAGGATGTATATAAATAACTGATTGCTACTGAAAGCTAGGATGTGTCTAGACGCACACCGAGCGAGGTGTGCAAAGTCCGAAGGGAGCTGGGCGGCGCAGCCTCCGGTTAGCTTTGGGCATACGCAAAAGGGTTGTTAATATTCTCTTCCACCTGTTATTTAGTACACATAACATTAATTTTATCTTTACCTTATCCATTTCTCTGTGCTGTTCATTTTTTAATTTGAATTTTTATTACTCCAATAAGCAATACACATTGGTGTCTGGAAAGTTCAGACACTAACAATGATATTACACGATATTTATATTTTGTTGAGTACAGTCAATAAGTTTTAAACGTATTGTAATGTACACAATAACATTTGTGATTTGGACAATACATTTGCTATTGAGATTTGTGAACAAATCTATATATAATTCATAATACATAATAATTTTACACAATATATAATAGCTTTACAAAATACATAATAATAATCACTAGTAAATGGTATTGCACGATATTAAAATGTTGTATAGAATAGACAATAAGTATTTAACATAGAAAATAAATTTGTAATATAGACAATGAATTTGTGATGTAGGCAGTAGTTAGTTGAGGTGCTGTGGAATTTTATGGTAAGAATTCTTTGACATTGTAATATACTTTATCCAGCAAGTGTTCCTTTAATCTATTTATGTTTTCTTCAGTTCTTATACGTGTTGCCAGCTGGTTGTATATTTTGACACCCATATGACTAGGCCCTTCTTGAACGAGGGTTAGTTTTGTAAAATATTGAAAATATTTGAATTTTTTTTGGTATAATTTTTAATTTTTAATTAGCTGTTCCCTTATATAGAACAAGGCATCATAAATTATTGACTAAGTCTGGCAAAGATTGTATTTTTTCAAGCGTTTAATCAACAACTATTATGTAAAATAATTGTATTGCTATCAAACATCTATATTTAACTACTCCTTGTTTACCTGTATATCTACTGTATCTGTATATCTATATGTATCTTGTATGACTTAGTGCTGTATTGGCACCAAGCTGATCGTACCACATTAATAAATATTGCATTACATTATTATTACCACAACAAATACAGTGATATTTCACGTTACTCATGAACGGCTAAATGAAAACTTAAAATTCATGCATACTGGGAAACATCGAGTTCAGTGATTCCACCAGACCACCCTGTGTGTGTGTGTGTGTGGGGGGGGGGGGTGTTACCCCCAAAGTCTCGACAATCTCCAACTTTAAAATTTTGCTTTGAAAAATCAATAGAAACCGTAAAAAATTTACTTACACCCTCCCAATTTTGACTTTACACCCCCGAAATTGAAAATCCTGGTTGGAACCATGATCGAGTTGCAAGTGATAACAGTAGTATAATCACGATATTTTGATAGTCTTCTGAATCTAGAAAAAGTGACAATAATCCTGTTGCATAAATAGGAGTTTTGTTGTAGTTGCATTTTCTATGACGATTTGCTTTCGAAAAATTCTTTGTAATGTAGAATAAACGTCCACACTTCTTGGATTAACGGCATTCTTTAATGAATATAGTGTCTGTGTAATACTACATTCCATGCCTGTTAATGAATACTACATTCCATGCCTGACTCCCAGAAGTATCTGATTGATGAAAAGATTTGGACAGGGCCTCTGTGAAGTAGTGGTTAAAGCGGCGCACCTTCATACACTATAATCGATCAGAAGATGCTAGGTTCGAATCCGGTCACCGACAAGTTCAGAAAATTTCAACAGTAATTGAAGGTGGAAAAATGGAATAAAAGACAAACTATTATAAAAGTTAGTTCTTTTTCTACAACCATACGTCATTCAGTTCATTAAAGCAATCAATTTATCGCAGCGTGAACGGGGTCGGGAAGAAGGTGGTCGAGCGACATTTTCATATCGTCCCGACGTTGGGTCGACGACGTCGGCCTGACTTTCGCCGACCAAATGCCGGCGTCGGGCTGGTGTCACTTGGCTTACTGGGTATATTCCTTGGATATTTCATCCAGTGTTTTGTACATGATTTGGGACACTGCGGTGTGTTCTTTATGTATATTGTTTATCATCATTAGAGGATGACAAGTGCTTAATAATACGACGTGTGGCATTTGAAAAAAATATGTAGCTTGGCAACACTGAGAAACCGGTGACATCGTGTCTCTTGGTATCCACTATGTTATTTGAAATAAATTTCCAGAAGCGAAATTTTCATTCAATACGTTGTTTCTGATTTATTCAGAATTATTAATTTTCTTCCCATTGTTAGGCGTCGACTTTGGGCTTCAAGTTGGAAACACTGTATCTCTAAAACGAAGCGGAATTCACCCATGTTTAAAGGAATTTTTTTTACGTGTTTCGGTGTCAGGAATCACCTCCTGAAAGCAATGTACTTTGTTTTGAATCACCCTGTAGTTTATGGTACAGTCTTTTTCTAAAGTATATATATATGTTTCGCAAACTTGCAATATGTCTGTTTATATGGGTTTGTTTTTAACCGACCTTGAGACCAGAAGAAACCTCAAATAACCCCGTTGGCTGTGATTCTCTTGCTGTTTCTCTGTGGTTTCGTGCTTTCGACGAGTTATGTGTTGACAGAGTAAGTGCCAACGACTGAGAAACAGTCACTGCCAAACTGTTACAGTGCCAATTACAAAAGGAGACAAAGAAAAAAGAAATAATCAAGAATGCGAGACAGCATGTGGTTTCTTTCCTTTTTTTTAATTTTATAAAGTGGGTTTAAAAATACGGCACTGAGACAATTAAGCTAATTGGAATGCATGCCAAAGGAGACTAAATATAAAGAAAGGTAACATATACACAGCACAAGAGCATCAATGTTAACCCTATCAGATAGATAAGGTTAATTGCTCTTGACTTTTCTAGTTTCCCAATTTGAGGGATATTCCCCACATCTCAGTGTAGGGATTCCGCCAGGATTTTCAGCGCGTGTGTGTGTGTAAAGCCAAAATTGGGAGGATGTAAATGGAGTTTTGCACGGTTTCTATCGATTTTTTTACCGTAAAATTTTTAAAGTTTTGGGGTGCTCTCAAGGATTTGGTGGAGTGACACCCCCCACAGGGGGTCTGGCGGAATCACTGTCTCAGTGTTCCCCAAGAGATGCGCCATAATGACCTGGAAATTATGTGGTGCGCTATGTTGAAATACAAGTATGGAGATACAAAATTAAAGAAGGGTGTTCCAAAGACGGTTTTCCTTGCTGCGACAATTTATTACACACAATCAAATCAGTGTTTAAGGTTGGTGCAAAGCAATAATCTCTAATGCTAGATGATAGCATTAGTTTCTAATGTCTGATTTCCCTTGCACGAAATTACAATGCCCCTCCTACAAATTCAGTCCTAGAGAGTTCAAACTTTAAGAGCAAAAAGTTCATAATCATTTTCAGAGTTCTATCTGTACCGATATTTTTTTTATTATTTTAAAGTCACTTGATTGTTCTGAATATAACACTGAAGCCCTTTCAACAATAAAACAAGAACGTAAATAAAAAAAATCGGTAAGCATAGAACTCTGAAATAGTTATGAACTTTCTACCCTGTAAGTTTCAACTCTCTAGGATTGAATTGCAATTTCAAGCAACGAGGAAAATACATTAGAGATTGTGCTGCCATCTCAGAAGTTATTTTACTCTTTACACTAACCTAAAAGGCTATAACTCTGACAGGTTATCAACTGATTTTAAAACTATGTACTTTGAAGAAGATGATACACAGAAATTCACATGCATTGAAGATTTGTTCAAGTCGAAGACTTTTCCTGACTTTTATATCTATACTCGTACAAAAGAAATACTTTTCTGAGCTCCCTTTGAAGAAAATATTGTAAACAAAATTTGAAGCCAACAGGTAAAGAACATACTTTCTCCATTTTTTTTATTTTACAGAAGAGCGGTTTAAGGGTCTATAACCAGCATTACAAAGATGTTCTTAAAAGAGACAGACTATGCTTATTAACTTAATGCATAATAGCTTGTTAAAAAGAGCAAACAGATGGCACTGTTGTATCAATTTGACGAAAAAATGGACAAATTGCGTTCTTTCCCTTTGTCCTTCCTTCATTTGGAAATAAGAAATTAACGGGGCTTTGAATGTCACTAATAGATGACTAACTATCGTAAGTGGTAACGTCCAATGAATTCTAGTTCCAATTTTGCAACGTCAAATATATTAGAAGCTAACTTTCCAACGGTTAAAGTTAGAATGGAACACTCCTGTTGTCTAATTATGATCACATTTTATATAATTTCTCATTTCTCATTCTTAATAATTCTAATTTTTAATATTTCTTGTACAGTCAGCGACAAAAGTTCATTAACTTTAGTAAAATTTCTTTTGCGAATAACTACAGATTAAACTAGCAAATCAAAAGAGTACTGCTTACAGCAAATCCGAGAGAAAATAATTTTCTGTAGGAAACAGAATATAATAAGATCTATCTATTTGAAAATAATTCGCAAAAACAAATGTCACTAAAGGAAAAGAAAATAATTTCTCTCGTTGACTGTACAATTTATCGTACAAGTTGCAGTGTAATTACTAGGGGTCGTGGGAACCGGATCCTAAAGGAAACGGTTCTGAAGGAACCAGGTACCCAATTCCAAGATCTGAATCCGGATATCCGTTACAGGATTCTGATCAAGATACCGGTTCCAGAATCTAGATCCTCGTTTCCAAGTTTCGGGTCTGGGAACCCGGTATCAGGACCTGGATCCATGTATCTGGTTCAAATATTATGCGGGATCCGGTTCCATGTGATCATCCCTAGTACCAATAAGCAGTTGTGGTAGCTAGGAAAGATTAAAATCTTGGCGTGAGCAGAAGCAGAACCCGGAACGTCTTGTTACTAACCTATTGCTTTCACCAATTAAGCAACCAAGAAAATTCGTCACTATTCTCATGATATATTCACGGAATTTGTTGTTGAAATGACTAAACTTATCGGGACATACTGTGAGAAAAATGTGCAGAGAAAATGTTTCAAAAGGAATCTTCAATAAAGTGCAAAGAACGTGTACGAAATTCTCTTTCAGCAAGACATAATAAATAGCAGACGCTTCCTGTACATTATTATACTTATTGAACACAAAGCTAAATTGAATCATCAAGAAAGTGTAGAAAAAGTGTAAATATGCGTTTTATTTTTTAGTGGTGACGTTAAACAATAACATCGGCCACTTTAAGGGTCTTTCTTTAACAGAGAAACAACATCTTAGAATCCTATCGAAATAATGAAGTTTAAACACAGACGTACAGTCACGAACTAAAGTAAATGGAGGTTGGAATTATAAAGAAATAGTAGCATTTTCCTCCAGGAGAATTGTTGCAGTTTAGTCCTCATAGTTAGACAACCAACATGACAGTACAAATATGCGCGAAAACATGAAATGCCAGGATATTCCTCCATTTGGAGCAAGGAAGAATTGACTTGTTCACGATAATGTAGAGAACCACAAGAGAGTTAGAAAAAAAATCCTTGTCTTCTTCAAACACACACACACACACACACACACACACACACACACACACAGAGAGAGAGAGAGAGAGAGAGAGAGAGAGAGAGAGAGAGAGAGAGTGTGTGTGCGAGAGAGAGAGAGAGCATGGAAGAAGACGGAGAAGTCTCATCCCGTGACCTCCCTGCCCTTAATTATTAGTATTTTACAGTTTACCAACAAATTAGAAATATGCTAATATACCAGTGCAGTTATTAACTTTTAAAATGTGTTTTCACCCGAAGGGGTTCAAGGCCGCTTATAATTTTTGTATTTTTCATTAATTTTTAAGTTTCAATTTTTTAAATTAGCGTGAATGGAAGTGCTTTTATAATTTCTTTTTTATACTCATAAGCATATACAGATCATTGATAGGGTTTTGAATTTGTATTTATTTTAAGACCTTTAGGCAACTATGGCTCAGATCCTATGAAAGATGATGGGATGAATTGGTGGAATGAAGAAGGTGGGAGAAAACGGCAGCACCCCGATAAAATCCACGCACACGGAGTTTTATCCATCACAAAGGCCACATGACATGAGCAGAAATCGATCCGACGATCCCTAGCAACAGAGGTGAGCGCTCTACCAACTGTTTTACAGTTACTCGCAGACCTTCCATTCGAGTACAGGCATGATACCTCACATTATAGGCCAGAGCCGTTCCCATTTTGATTTCTATTTTAACATTATAGTGAACATACTCCACGCTCACAAGCACAGTTACTCTGTATAGTGACATGTCATAATCTTTTCGAATAAGGTCCTAGTTCTGTAACTCACTCATTTAAAATGAAAGTACACTCACTCAAATAGATTCTGGTGGTCCTAGGTTAAATCCTAGGTTTTTCCAGGTATTTACCTCAGTTACACCAGAAAAAGTTCTCTAATTCTAATTGAAACATAGTCCTTTGCCGACAGCTCCCTCTTCCCTATCCCGGCTTGAATCTTAATGCCAAAAGGTCATAACCAAAATTTCAAATTCAAAATATTCCAAATGTTATAATGTCCGTAATATTTGTTTAAAAATATTATCGTAGCAGTATTTTAAATATCCGAACAAAAACACCAGAGGTGCAAAAAGTGGAGCCAAGTTCTTTAGCCCTAAAAAGGTGTGAAATGGAAGACGGATGAGCCAAGTTCCTTAGTGACAGCATGTAACAGGAACAAAGGAACTTGGCGAGCTGGCAACAGCCTTAGGGTTGGTGGCGGTGGACGTAGTGGGTTTTAGGATCCCCACCACCCTTATAGCTTGAGGATCATGAACCTTGCCACCTCGCGCCAAGTTCCTTTGTTCCTGTTATATGCTGTCACCAAGGAACTTGGCTCATCTGTCTTCCATTTCACACCTTTTTAGGGCTAAAGAACTTGGCTCCACTTTTTGCACCTCTGGTGTTTTTGTTCGGATTTCACAGCTTTTTGTACTTGTATAATATATATACTCGCTCTCTCGGCCTCGTTTAGATCCTCGCCCCCCGTAGCTGGCTGCGCCCTCAACTTCGAGTTTTTGGGTACTTACGCCCCTTTATCGTAACCACTCTCCAGGACACTGCTTTCATGTTGCAGATTTTTTCCCATACCCACCACCCGTGGGAATGAAATATTTATTGAAACATAGGGAAGCTTTGCCATATTTATTGTAACCTACTTGTGATGATACAGCAAATTTGCTTCCTGCTGGCGGCCCTAAAATCCACCATCACCAACCCTAAGGCTCGAACATCATCTGGTGTTTTTCTCGGATTTCACAGCTTTTTATACGTGTATATATATATATATATATATACTGGGTTCGCCTCGCTGGGTGTGCTGCCCCAGAATTCCGTGTGCGCCTCAACTTCAAATTTTTAGGGCTACGCCTCCTTTATTGTGATCAGACTTTCTGGGGACAGCGCCCCATGCTGTGCAGACCTTTTCCCATATCGCCTCGGGGGCTGCACGCTCATAGCGGTGGTTTGATCCATTTATTGAAACATTTTCGTGATGGTACACCTTCATACCAAATTTCGTTTCTCTAGCTTCAGTGGTTTGGAAAATGGTATTTGGGCGGCTATGTTGAATTAAAGAAAGCGATTTTTAAAAAGTTTTCTTACATTGCCGTTACCTACTTGTGATGGCAGACCTTCATACCAAATTTCGTTTCTTTAGCTCGAATGGTGTGGAAAAAGTTTTTGTGCGGCCATTTTGATCCAAGTTAACAACTTTTTCAAAAATGTAAATTATTCCTAAGCTACTCTTGTTAATACACCTTTATGCCAAATTTCGTATCCCTAGTTCAAACGTTCTGGAAAATGGATTATGAAGTCAGCCATTTTGGATTCAAAATGATGTCTTTGCAGATATTTTGTAATCTGCTAGTGATGATATACCGTCATACTTCGAAATTTCATATTTCAATTTTTAACATCTTTTTTCTTACAGAACCTCAAAATCGCTGATTTCGCAATAAACTCTTGTTCCTGTATAGCATGCTGACGTTTTGTGACACGCGGAACTCGGCTGCATGCACTGCCGTATGTGTTGTTACCCCCCTCGATTCGCTCGCGTCGCTGCGCCAAGAATCCCACGGCAGGCCGCGCATCGAACTTGAGGGGTTTTGAGGAACTGCGTCTTTTTATCACAACCAGAATCTGCAGTGCACTGCGCCCTATGATGCAGATATTCCCTCATACTCCAGAGCGCTGCGTCCGAATGGGGAAACTTCCACATTCTGCCTGTATAACATGCTCCTGGCAGTGCTAACGTTTGTGACGAGTAAAACTTGGTGGGACACGCAGGAGTATTGGAAGTTGGCGCGAGGAACTAGGCTCATCCATATTCCATTTCACCACTTTTTAAGGTTGAAGGAGTTGACTGGACAGTTTGCACCCCTGGTGCTTTTGCTCGTATTTCGCAGCTTTTTACACTTGTGTAATGTATATACTCGCTTCGCCTCATTGGGGCGCTGCCCCCAGAATTCCAAGATGGCCTCGCTGGGGCGCACCCCTTTATCGCAATCAGGCTCCAGCTGGGAACTGTACCCTAGTAGGGGAGACGAGCCGAATTTATTCTAACCTACTCGTAATGGTACACCTTCATACCAAATTTCGTTTCTCTAGCTTCAGTCATTATAAAGTGGGGCTTAGGCGGGCATTTTGGATAAAAGATGGACACATTTTTAACGTTTTCTTATATTTTCGTGACATACTCGTGATGATACACTGTCATACCAAATTTCATTTCTCTATCTCGAACGATGTGAAAAATGGTATTTCAGGTGCCATTTTGAATCAAAGATGGTGAATTTTTTAAAACGTTGTTATGTTTTCCTAAACTACTCTTGATAATACATCATTATGCCAAATTTCGTATCTCTGGCTCAAGCAGTTGGAAAATGGATTTATGACGCCCGCCATTTTGGATCCAAGATGGCGTCTTTAGAGATATTTTGTAATATTTTCATAATCTACTAATAATGTTGTACTGTCAAACTAAATTTCATTATTCTAG
>JAGDQP010026943.1:9588-25424 GCA_022664845.1 Lepisma saccharinum
ATAATTTGAAAATATTTGTTATTGATTAGAAATTTGAAGTCCTGGGCTATGCCGGTTTAAGTTAGTGACCTTCATATATCTCGGCTAAAAGATTAGTTTCAAAATGAAATAATTTATTAGTTTAAATCAATGATTAGTTTTAAAATTAATGTTAGATGAGTCGCTTTTCAATATTTCAGTGTTTTTCTTGATTTGTTCGGTATTTTTCAAAATTAAAAAAATAAAATTATTTTTAAAGAATGTATACGATTGGCTTACTCGTGCTTTTTAAACTTTGTATATAAATGCGTGTATGTGTGACAGAGAGAGAGAGAGAGAGAGAGAGAGAGAGAGAGAGAGTTCTTTCAATTGACTTCCTAGAGGAACTGCTTCAACTTCATAAAACAGTGTACGTTCAGAAGAGATAAAATTTACATAATAGTACAATAATAGCATTCGTGTTTTTACTTTCGATGTTTTCAAATAGGCTGTTTTGTGGGTATAAATTGGCGTATTTGTGATTGCATACATTGAAATAATTAACGGAAATGGGGAAGTTGTAACGGAAGGATCCCAAATAGCTTCTTATGGAATGCATGCAGTGAAAAGCATAAAAAGGTAATCAAATAAATGAAAATATAATAGTATTTGGTTTAAAATCTAAAATCCAGGGGATGCATTTCCCTGCTGACGACCTTGGATGAGACTAGAAGTATATAATTTACTGATATGTAAGGTTTTATGAATGATAATATTAAAAGTAATCTTAACTTGAATACACCACTTCGTATGATATATTATGATAGGCAAAGTTCAACAAAATATATTAGTGCTAGGCTACTGATAATAAATATCGTAATTTTCAATTGAAGATATTATATGAGCAATATTTCACTTGTTGGTTCGGCTATACTTTAGTATAGGGCATCTTATAAATATTAATGTATTCCAAATTAATTTTGATTAAGATTCGGCGATGGTTTACAAAGACATTTTAGTATTTAAGTAAATTCTTTAGAATAATACCTAAAAAAGGGAAATGGCAGAAAGGATATGATTATTATTAAAATTTGTCTCCAGCAGAATAATGGAAAATTTTCCTATTTTCATTTCTCTCTTAAAGATAAAGATAAAATGAAGTTTATGAGCGTAATTTCTCTCTTATGACTGTAACGGTAGTTATATACGAATTCTACTACGAGAACGTAATTTACGTGCGTAAGTACGCTTCTGATTAAACCATTAATAAAATAAAAGCATTTACATGTCATTCTGTGAATACTTTGCTAAACTTCATCTTTATGGGCGATATAGCAAATGTGACATCGGGCACTCTCGATTATATGAGTGCAATGTTGTTAAAATCAACAAACAAACATTCCTCAGGCGGGACTCGAAACCTTGACCTCGTGAACGGTGGTTCAACGACTTAGTTCACACCACTACTAGGGTTGGCACCTTCTTCTCAGTATTTCTCCTTAGTGCCCTTTGGGAATCATTAAACTATAGACTTCACATTGTGCAAAATATAAAAATGTTATCAGATAGCATGATCATAAAAATAAACATAAAACAAATGTTACCAGATACATGGTTACAGAATACACCGAAGTAAACTTATTAGATAATAAAGAAAATGAAAGAAAAAGGAAAAAATAAATACCTTTTGGCAATGGAGAATAACTATGAACTGTATTTAGTAAGTTCGTGAAGATCTAGGATATGCGTAATCTTTCAGGAATGTTTCAACGCAGTGTGTTGAATTATCACAAGTTTTTATAGAACAGTTGGAAGTTAGGTGATTCATAAAATAAAAGGATGATTTTATTCCTGAATTTGTCTGATTGTATTTCCGAATATGTACACACAAGGTAATCAAAAACATTCTTATCGTTTTTGATAGAAATGAAAATGGGACTTACTATTAGTCCTCAAAATAATCCCCCATCCAGCGCGATTTGGCAAACTTCCTGGTGCTGTGCAATGGCCTGGCTTTAAAGCTTGGTGGGGGTACCTGCACGTAAAGAAAGCCAGGTACCTGCACGTGACTGCCTGCCGCATTGGTGAAGAATTTATCACGAAGGTGTTCAAGAAACAGAAAAGGAGATAATCTGTTGACACAAGGTCCAGCGAGTACAGTGGATGGCAAAGTGTCTCCAGGCCCAGTCACTGTATCATATACCAGCCACCCGCACGACATCCGATCTGGCATTGTTGGCAAATAACATCAAACCCTTGCGGTTCACCAATGTTGGTTTGTTCTACTGCGCTGTACACGTTCCAAGTCCCTCCAAAACGGGGATGCAAATTTGTATGCAAACTCGGATATGAAAGAAACAAACCTAATTAACTTTCGATTTATGGATGACAAATTCGGGCGTAATAATAACTGGCATTTTATCTTAAGCTAACTGCCAGACACTAATTTCTACATTCCAACTCAGCACAGCACGTATCACTCAAAAGAGCACTAGTATTTAGCCAAAGACTTAGATAAAGAGAATAATATCAAATGGAGAAAACTCATGTTCATGTAGTAGGGTGTATTGCCTACTTGTTTATAGAATCTTGCAGAAAAACGTCATTGGGAATTGCCTACTTGTAATAAGCATATAGTTCATGTTCGGTTGCTTGGTTTTAGTAGGATCGACAGACTCTAACTTAAAGAGATATTACATATGAATAGTTATGTATTTTAGAATATAAAAAAATGAATATGCTTCTACAGGGTCTGAAGTCTTGAAGATTTGTACTTCATGTTAATAAATTGAAATATATGTAATACAGCTACAATGGTCGGTCTTCTTGATATTTAGAAAACCTACTGCTTTGAATACATGGAAGGTATTTAGACGCTATGATAATAAAGGTAAATGATTAACCACTAGAGAACCTTCATTGAAGTCTAAAGTACATTTAGATCAGTTTATTTGAGTATAATTTCTATTTTACGGTTAAACTATAACAGTTCGGTCCAAAAGAGCTTAAAAACACTTTATGAACAGATGTTAGAACAAGAAAATGTTGACACAAGAACAAAACAGATTTTTCTGGACACCACGATCAGAAACAATCAGAAAACATGGTAACAGGAACAGAATCATCACACAAGAGGATCATATTCACTACAACTTACCATCCCACGCACGGGAGGAAATTAAACCAACAACTTAAAATCCTCTATTCTATTTTTACGGCACGATTTTGCAATTTTGACGATACCATTAAGTTAATGAACTCGCACAGTGGTCCTTGATGAATAACACGCACACATACGATGCAGTTTAGTTAACAAGGGAGAATATGGTTCCTTGCAGAATTTATACACTGCTCGTAATGAGTGGGACCTAGAAAGACGTTGTCATTCTCTCGGAAGTGCTTATAGAACAACTACTGAAACTTGACAACGTTGTAGCACAAGAGCACCACAAATGATTAATTTAGTTTTAAGTGCGGAGCGTCTAACCTTGTAACTGAAAAGACGGGTAGAACGACATCATACTAGCCTTTCCACAATAAAGAGTTGTTTTTATGCCGGAAACGGATCCAGATCAGATCGAGATACAACAGAACATATCGGCACATACACAGCACAAAAAAGGGAAATACATTATTTTGTAAATTGTAATATACAGTATCTTGCTAGTGAGGAGAGGGAGCGGGACGACACACGTTACAAACGATCACTATACGATTGGCACTCCTTACCTCGTTCGCATTTATACCATCTACTTTCATGGAAGGAACAGGAAGCTGTTAAAAGAATCCTATCATCTTCTAGATTAATGGTACTGATTTGCAATGAGGAATCGTTGAGTTTTCTAAATGACACGTAAGTAGATACACGTCCACCCGAGGCAATATGTTTCTCTGAAACTATCTGAGCTTCCCAATCTCCTTCTACCTGCAAATATAGCAATTAATAAATAAGTATACACATTCAGAAATAAAACCCCACAGCGATTCTTTTTCCATATTTTAAACAATTATTGACAAGAATTTACATGATTAAATTTATCTAATTTTTTGTATTAATATAACAAGCAGAAATACACAATATTTCATATTAAGGTTATCCGATCAATACTCAACACTAAAAGCCTTAATTTGTGCAGAATCATATAACAATATTATTGTACTCCTAATCACCCATACCGTTAGTTTAGTCTCCATTTTTTCCCTTCCATTCTTAACGACAAGTATACACTTCGATATGTACATTTTCTTTACACTTCTTCGTTTTCCACATCAGGTTCTCCAACATGTCTTTTCCTTGCGTGTTTATTCTATTTATTTTTATCTTTTTGATTCTTATCCAGAATATCATAAGAAATACTTGCAGCTTTCATTTAATATCTGCGTTGGATTTATCCCTTTTCTACGTAATACTTTCACTCTAACAAATTAATCAAAGTATATTCGTTGTAGTCAAACAGTAAAAATGCTTTCTTAATTCAACACTTCTCGGTGTCCCAGCGTGTCTACCACTTTTTTGTGTTAAATCAACACAACACACGGTGTTGATTTCGGCACTAACAGGGAGAAAAATAATTACAGCTGTAGCGAGATTTGAACATGGATTGCTGAGTTACAAATTCAGCGCTTTACAGTCTGAGCTAAATCGCCAGACAGAAAAATAAAACACTAGATGCAGACAGTATAGGGATCAAAAATATGTTACTGAACGCCAAACACAAACAAAGATACTCGCACGAATTATGTCATTGTTAATCACTTTTGAATTTGTCAATTAAGGATGATTATTTCCGGTCATTGAGAATATGTTCCATTTGTATGAAAGCAGGCTATCAAGATGGCGACAGGCAAACACTTGACCAGCAATACTACTTTCCTATCATAACAACATGTCTGATCACCAGAGTGTGTTGTGCTGGTTTAACACTAAAAAGTGGTAGTCAGGCATGGGTACTGGAAAGTGTTGAATTTCTTTTGTGCACCATTGAAAAAAGAACTGCTGTCAGGGATCTAGAGAACAGGGGTTATAGAAAGATTTGAAACGCAGTATATTGCGTAAAAAATAGAATGCACCATAAAATATGGACATTTCAGCACAACAACTCTCATATAAGGGGATTAAGCGAAGTATGATTTGTATACTTATAAATTCTTGAAGCGAATTAAGAAATTTGACACAGGCATATATTGTTAGTGTGCAACGAGAAGAATGATTATTTTATAGCAAGTGTTGAAAGTGGTCTTCGTTTGCATCAAGCCATTCCTGCACGAGTCTTACCATGTTAGGAAAGATACCAGGTGTGTAAATATTAACCGGAATTTGTGCATAGACAGCGTTAGCTGTCACTGTTGTTACCATAAAACTGCGTCCTTGGCGCCACTTGCTTGTTTTGACTGCTGATAACGATTCACAACTCACAGCCAGACAAGTTTCATGTTATAGTGTAGTGTTTAACAGTGTTGAACATGGCGCAATTTGTACCTACCACCCACGATGTGCGGACAGCATTGATGTTTTGTTAGAATTTGAAGAAAACTGCTGCAGAATCGCATCATATGCTTGTCGAAGCTTACGGTGATCATGCTCTTGGTAAGTCTCAGTGCTATGCGTGGTTTAAAAAAAAATAAAAGTGGCGATTTTGACGTGAGAAACGAAGAACGTGGAAGACCACAGTAAAACTTTGCAGACACCGAATTGCAAGCTTTGTTGGATGAGGATGACGCTCAAACGCAACAACAACTCGCAGGTCAATTAAATGTGACACGAGAAGCAGTTTTCATACGTTTAAAAGCCATGGGCAAGATTCAGAAGGATGGGAAAATGGGTTTCACATGTATTGACTGAACGAGAGCATGAAAACCGAAAAACCACTTGCGAAATTCTGCTCGTCAGGTACAAAAGGAAATCATTTTTCCATGGAATTGTGACTGGTGACGAAAAGTAGGTCTATTTCGAGAATCCAAAGTGTAAAAGATCATGGGTAACTCCAGAACCGGCGACATCGACTACAAGACCAAATCGCTATGGACGGAAGACAATGCTTTGTGTTTGTTGGGATCAGAAGGGAGTGATCTATTATGAACTGCTGAAACCTGGCGAAACAGTTAATACCCAACGTTACCGACAACAAATGATCTATTTGCATCAAGCTTTGCCTGAAAAACGACCAGAATATGACCAAAGACAACATAAAGTGATTGTGATTCACGATAATGCACCCTCCCACACAGCAAAACCGGTCAACGAAAAGATTGCAACGTTTTGCTGGGAAATTCTTCCGCATGCGGCTTACTCACCAGACTTGGCGCCTTCCGATTTTTACTTATTTGCATCCATGGGACACACACTTGCTGACACTGTGACCACCACTGTGCTAGGGCACAATTCGATAGCGCTTCACATCTTACGAAAATGGCTTGATGACTGTTTTGCAGCACAAGAGGCACAGTTTTTTTGGTCAGGCATCCACACATTGCCGGAACGATGGCAAATAAGCAAATATGTTATTTTTATTTGGACGGAAAATTGTTTGAAAGGCAAAGAGGTCACTCTACGTATGTTACCGCATAAACGAACTACTTATTTCGCGTGAATTCCGAACATAATCCAAATTGGTACAACACGATTTAGTGAAACTAGGCACATACATATTAGATATAAAATGAGTTAGTATATGTTTTTCTTTTCCTCGGAGAAAAGGTCCGCAGTAGTGGTTTGGCCTGGTGGTAGCAGTTTGTACAGCACTACTTGGGGACTAGTCCACCAGACACAGAGGTGCCTGCTTGAATGTATAGGTGATCATGTGGTGTGAGCCACTTGTTCATACAGGAAGTCTCATATAGATGTGCGAGGTGTCGATCAAATATAGATGTGCTGAGATGCCAAGAAAGCGACGAAAAACTGCTTTCACTCGTTGGTCCTTGGTGACTTCTATCAATGTGAGGGTTCCTACTTGCTCAATTTGTTCGCCTTCCCTATTCAGTGTAGATGAAGTCTGACCCATCAGAAACCTGGAAGCATTCGCAAGGTCACCACCCGCTAGATTTCTGTTCTGTTCTATTGCCTCCTGTAGAATAATGCGTGTGGTGCGTTTATTCACAGTATTATCTCCAAAGTTTGACACATCCGGGAACTTGATTCGGTTGCGTACAAATCTATCTTCAAGTCATAGAGCAGAAAACCTCGAACGAACTGCTTCGTTACTCCATTTATTTTCGCCAGTACTCGAACTATAACTTCTGTGAGTGCGCTAAGCGCCTGCCACCCCTTTTCCAGCACCTGAGGTACTTATTTCTGTATCAGTGATCAACTCTTCCCATGCGACGTGAAAAAGGGTAAGGTTTTTTCGTTACCTTGTAATGTACATAACATATTAGAAGAAATAAAACAACGCTTCTCACAATACCGAAGGGATTAACCTAGAATTTATAACCGAAGATGATTATTCCTTTCGTTTACAGAAGAATTTTGTGCGCATTTTTCCTGAGATAGTTATCTTACACAAGTATGTTACTATTTGCATTTACGAGACAATATAACGAGGTTGTTATCCTTGACTCACAAACTGTTCGGTGAATTTACATAAAAACATTCTTGGAAGGATCTCTGCCATCCCTCCCTCCATCAAAGCATTTCTCCCCAGACTAGCTAAAACATATATTTGCTTATTTTGTGTACTACGTATATGCGACGTTTCGTCCAAATCATTCATACTTTTCTGTCATTTTCAGCACCGTCCGAAGTAGCCTATATTTCAAGGGAGTATTTCGCCCCGTTAAATCAATGTTTCTACAGAAAAGGAGAAACTCATATTTGTTAATTTTGTGTGAAATAACTATCTGCCACGTTTCATGAAAATCAATCCGCAAAACTTAGTACTTGTTAGTATCACTTGCTTCCCTTTGCTTCTCAAATCCGCAATTATGTTCTTGTTTTTATTGATTGATTCATTGACTTGGTAATAACGCCATAAGCAAATTGGTAAGCTTCTAACGACGGGAACTACAGATTTTGATAAAGTGGATTCCGAACCACTAGGTTCAAGAGACCCCAGTGGGAATTAAAACCGTGACTACACAGAATCTTTTGGTCACACCGAGGAAGTTTTATCGAGTTTTTGTCAAACGTGACATGAAATTTAAAATCATTGTTACCAGCAACTCTTCCCGGATTTTCAGTTTATAGAGATGTAAAGACAAAATTGAAAGTTTTGCACGGTTATTATCGATTTTTGACCTTCAACATGTTCTAGCTGGGGGTGAACTCGCGAATTTAGGGGGTGATACCCGCAAAGGGGTTTCTGGCGTAATAACTGATTGTTATCCACAGAGGTAAGAAAATAGGTACTCATTAATATTTTATTTCACAGATATTTTAAATAGTAAATATCGCAATATGTCAAAATATATCATATGTCTATAGTTTGCCGAATTAATAATGTTTTGTCTCATTTCTCAAGCCTTCACATTGACAAAAACATATTGAATTTAGGGATTTTTGTTCACGCAATTGGTAAATTTGTTCACCTCTACTAACGAATTGTATAACGGTCACATCGGAACAATACTTCATTTCTTCGAATATGTTGCAGGCAATACCGTGACGTTACCAAATGGTAGAAGTGTTCCGAATATGTGCTAGCATTAAATTGAACTTTTCTTTCCGCACAATCAAAAAGCAACGTTTCTTTATTTTTATTCCATTTACCACAGTTACGATATTTTAGTAACCGGTTTCTGAGATCCTAACTGATGTTATTGCTTACTCCCTATGTAAAGATGCTTCATTCTTTTTACAAATCACAGCTATCTAAGGAACATACCCAAATTTTCTAAAAACCTAAAAAGTCCTTGTTGGACCGTGAAAACTTAAAGAGACCTAACCAGGTAAAAATGTATTATTATACGTTTATAATACGAGGTGTGCTACAAAAATAACCGGATTGTAGCTGTATTACTAAAAATAATTAACATGATTCATATTGTTTTTGCATGGATAAACTACCATACCTCCCCTAACTAGTACCGTGAATTGGACTCACCCGGTTCAGCCATTCGCGAGACAAGCGACAATGAGTGAACACGTGTGTCAGTGCGTTGGCGGAAAATGACGAGCGTGAAAATAGAACAAAGGATAAACATTAAGTTTCTCGTGAAACTTCGAAAATCTTGGAAAGCATTGACGACGACCCAAATTTGTTGGATTTGGTTGTAACTGTCGACGAAACGTGGATATATACCTATGGTCCGGAAACAAAGCGACAATCCATGCATTGAAAGGGTCCGGGCTCTACCCGGCCCAAAAACGATCGAATGTCAAAGTCAAAATTTAAGGCAATGTTACTTGTGTTCTTTGATATTCGCGGAATAGTGATGATTGATTGGGTTCCTGACGGACAAACTGTAAATCAACATTACTACCTTCAGGTTTTTTGGGGAAGCTTCGTGAAAACGTTCGAAAAAAAAACGGCCTCAGTTGTGGGAAAGTGGCTGGATCTTGCTTCAGGACAATGCACCCACCCACAAGGCACACTATCCATACAACAATTTTTGGCTAGAAAAAACATTGCAGTGTCAGAACACCCACCGTACTCGCCTGATTTGGCACCCTGTGATTTGTTTTGTTCCCGAAAATCAAATCTCAACTGAAAGGAACACATTTTACCTCCGTTATGAGGTTAGAAAAAAACAACAGAAAACGTACTAAAGACCCTTACAGAAGATGACTTCCAGGGATGTTACAAACAATGGCAACGGCGAATGAAGAAGTGTGTTGAAGCAGAGGGGGACTATTTTGAAGGTGACACCACCAACAGGAACCAGTAATGTAATTACTCTGAGTTATTACTTCAGTCCGGTTCTTTTTTGTGTCACACCTCGTATATATTGCGATAGTCAGTACAGGTAAGGGAATGAGTAACAGCTAGTATTTCAAACGAAATAAAAAATCATTATGCTATTTTCTCTGGGCGATTAATGTTTACGCAATAGTAGCAGAGGTTCAGCTGACCAGTTACCAGTACTCCTTTCTTTCCCCTACTTAGCAAGAAGCAAGTACCATGTCCTATTGGTGAATCAGTCACAGTGAAGCTGAAGCAAGTTTTGGAGATTGATCCAGTGATTTGATAAAATGTAAATAGTGTGGTCAGTTCTACCATTTGTGGAGGGGCGGATGTTACCAGAGATTTACCAATGAGAACCAGAAGCAGTGACAGCAATGAAATAATCACGAATTACCTCTTTTGACGTAGAGAGAACCTTCTCTGCGTACAAACGCGTGCCCTCACAGACAATAGAAAGAACTTTACAGCAGAGAACTTAGAAAAATATTCAGTTGGGTACTATAACCAAGAACGCAGTGAGCAACCCAACTGTAATGTACTGTCATAAAAACAATTATTATTGAAGCTAATTAAAATATTTAAAATATGTGTATGATATTCGAAAATTTAGTGCTTTGCCACTCCAAGATATAATTTTCTTTAAATGACTGTACCTTGGATTGGATTAATCATAAAAACCTAAAAAAAAACCTAATATACCAGTTAAAAAGACCTAAAACGCTACATGTTAAAACCCAAAACGTGGTTATGTTTACACATATCATATTCGAATAAAGAAGTACAGAATCTATAAGTTCGATATAAAAAAAAGATAAAACGTTCAAAATACCGTAGCTCACTACTCCGGCAAAAGTAAAATATTTCGGATTATGATCGTAGCAAATCCTTGCTACATAATGATCCTTCAGTGTTGTATGCAGTATATCATAGAGCCTCTTTCGAAAGTAATAATGTTTGTCTAACGTAGTCGGTGTAAAAATTTTATGTTAATCAACAAATTAGTATATTTAATGAATATCTTGTTTCCAAACATTTTGTAATTAGGAAAAATACTGAATTGACATAACACTAAACTTGAAAACTCATGCCAATGGTTTGTTTAAATGGATTAATAAAGAAAGATATGTAACAACATTTGTTTTGAACGTTATGGGGCAAAAATCCTGACCACTGAAGGCACCCATCTTTTTCTTCTTTCTTTGTGACAAGAAGTAAATTCCAGCAACTTTAATACATTATATTTCTGAGGATATAGGTCACTTTTTATATTCTTTTCTTTAGTTCACAATGAGTCGTGGTGTCTTCAAATTTTGCAATGTTAATTTAACTCATTTCTCGACATTATGCAATGATGATATTTTGCACATCGCCGTAAGTCGGGTGGCAGTACAATATTCCATTGTTACTTTCATATATCTCTATATATTTATATATTTTCAAAACATATTTTAATATTTTTTTTACCCTGGATTTGTTTATACTAAAATAAATACTAGCCTGCAACGAAGTTGTGTTTTGAATGGTTGCGGAATACTTTAGGTTTTGGGAGACAAGCTCAACATGAGAAAAATTTCCAAAAAACGAAATAACTCAGGAAAATATAATAAAAAACTTTTAAAAGATATACTTTTCTTAAACAGTACCTACTGAAAAGTAAAAAAAAAAAACAATTATATTTATGCATGACTAAAAAGAAAAGTATGTGCGCCAATTCAAGAATTTATAAAGTGACTCTATATGAGAGCGCGCTTCATGCTCTTTCTTTGGTCGTGCATAAAGATTTTTTTTTTACTTTTTAGTACGCATTGTTTAAGAAAAGTACGGTATGTCTTTAAAAGTTATTTTTTATATTATTTTTTTAATTAAGTATTGAATTTCCCTTAGGAGTTAACAACACATTACCTGGTCAACAGAAGCTGAAAGTGGCCAGTCTTCGTGTACACAATGAGCAGGAATATCCTCAGATCCTTCAGAGCTATTCATGGCTTGAGAAAAATTATGTCTCGTTGGTGTTTCTCGACGAAAATCTGGTTTCTTGAGATTCCTCTCCGGACTAGTGGAGTAATCTTCCGCTTCTAGAGGCTTTCTTTCAACGAAATGAGTTAAGAAAATTGCATCAATCATTATGAATGTCGAAAATAGTAGAAGTGTGAAAGTCCAAATCCCCATTTTAATGCTTCCTGGTACACAAAAATACTTTAGTCGCAACTCGAGTATTATCAAATTTACAAGAACGTGAGATCCCTTTATATTGTAAGTTTATCTTAGATTTCTTTTTAGACATTGGTACTCACTCTATTGACCAGCCCTATAAGTAATCTGTTTCCTATTCCAACGAATAATCTCATCAGAAAACAAACATTTCCGGTCTCACAATTGATAAGCTGGTTTGAACTATCTAATTAACACAATTGTTGTTATCATTAGGGAAATATGTGAAGAGTTCGAGATTGGACAGAAACACGTACCACACTAATGAATTAAGACTTCACTGACTGAAGAAAGAACTTTTTTAAAATATTGTATTGCTAAACGAATGCAGTAGTGAAATTTAGACTGTGAGAATGTCTATGTAATTCAGAATCAGAATGAGAAATTCCCGTCTTAACATTCGCTAAGGCCCAAGTATCTTCAAAAACTTTTATTAGCTAGCACAGGACCTTTGGCTGGAAGAGAAGTTAGTGCGCTTGCTTTCTGTGCGCCTGGTCAAGCGTTCAATTCCCTCTGAAATATTTAGAAAGAAGTAATTCGGAGCCCACTTTACCAAAAAATTGTATGTCTTGTCCTTAGAAGCGCGCCTGCTCATTTTGGACGTTAATACGTATTAAATTAATTAGCCAGTACAGCTGACTACAGATTTGTTGGGATGGTTGATGTAGATTCTCTGTTTAAACAAAAAACAGGAAAACCAATTCAGGTTTCTTTCGGCTTATTTTGATGTTCTTTTGCAGCTATTTTAGTTTACAATTTATTCACAATTATAGACATTATTGTTAGTATTCTTTTGAAAGCAGAATGTCCTTCAAGGCAAGTTTAGTCATTTCTATTCATACTGATTTTAATTAAGCTTTCGTTTTGCCTGAGCGTACGCTTAATCTTTCTTTACACTGTCAATAATTCGCATTTCTCTTCTTCCTATTTTTCTTTCAACTTTACCTTCAGTTGCTTCCTTTAGTTTGCCATCTTTTCGTAATCAATGGTCTAATGAGTTTCGCTTTTACGTCTTTACTTTCTTCAATAGGGTTCTTCTCTAGGCTAAACTCTTCACCTCTTCCTCCTTACATTTTTTGAATCAAGCTGATCTTTTCCATGTGCATACCTGCAAGGTTTTTAAGTTTCTTCACTTCCTTGCAGAATAAATTTTCGTTTACATACAGTACTACACTGCGTACAAAATATTTAATCAATGTTTTTCTAACTCATTCTTCGTATGTTTAGAAAAGAGGTTCATGTTTTAAATACCTTTGCTATTCTCGACTTTATTTTTCTCCACCCCATATTTCATACTCCACTTATACACTCCTTATTCAGTTGAAGCTGGATATGTGTCTCATTTATCTTTTCTGATTTTAATTATGGTTTAATTCTCATTTCTCCAAATTTCACTATATTCGGTTTCGTTACGTTTTTTCTCATAGATTATTCTCCTAACTGTTTTCCTAACGCCATGTTAAGAGCCATTTCGTTCTTTACAACAAGAAACATATCGTCTGCAAACATAATGCATTTGATGTTTCTTCCTCTGATTCATTTGTTAGTGCATCATCTCTCTACAATCTCTTATTAAATTAAATGGACGAGAGGCAATATTCTTGGTTCACTTCTCAATCTTTTATACAGTTCTTTGTATCAGGACACCCTCTAATTATACACTTGCACCCTGATTTAATAGAAGCGTGCATGGAACGAAATTTTTTAGCACAGAGGTTATTTTTCCCATACCGTAAACACAATTTTGCAAAACGTGTTCAACTTACCTTCTCAAAATTACAAGTTATTCGGCCAATGCTCTGATTGATATAATGACATTTAATTCTGAACTATTAACCATTCTCAAAACATAAAATCCGTCAAAGTGGACTTATTTTTGCCGAGAATCAGAAGCGGCAAGATTTGATATGAAGTATTGATGTCATATATTAATTGAACCATTAAAACCATTCATGTGCTTCCTTATTTACATACATGAAATTACACCAAACTTGTTTGAATGATATAGATTAAAATATACTTGTTAGGTTAATAGACAATTGTATTTTAAAGAAAATTACACAAATCTTGGAATGCGGTGGCAAACTCAGAGTACTAAAAACATAATTTAAATAATATGATTTATAGCATTATTATCACTTTATGAAATGTAGTGAGGAGATAACAAACTAAATTAGCTTATGTTTCCATAAATATTAACATTGATCATAATCAATTTCTTACGTAAACAATACGGCAATTAATTCTATCATTTAAACTAATTCCGCATCTAAATCGTCTTTACAATTAAAGGATTAATTTAGTTCTTCCAACTAAGTGAAACAATTCTATCTCGAAGAATGCCTTACTACCGGTTGTATATTTCATATAAGAATCAAGAAAAACTCTTGACTTTCTTAGTAAATGAAACACTTTTCATCTACCTTCCATAATCATACACATAAACGACGAAATTAATGAAATGATACAAATAATTGAAAGCAGACTAAATCTTCGAAGACTTTTCAATCAGCCCTCAGGCTCAGAAAACCGCTTTTTTTATTCTAATTCGTATCTACAAAGTTTTTCTCTTACACAACAATATGTGACAACCCAGATTTAAATTTCACTTAGCCCAAATTAACAAAATTTTGTTTGTTTACTATCTCGGATTGCAAATGAAGGGTGTCGTGGGGAGACTGCGAATGTCCATTTCTTGCGATTTTGTGCCGTTTAGCTCATTCTGTTGTGAAAAATTGGAACTACAACCCGTCAAAGAACGAAGGGGAAAACTCTTAAATAACCACTGGAAACAACACTACATATTTGTTGAGCCGTTTAGAAGATTAAGCGATCAACTAATTAAAAGAATACACCTGGTTTATGATATTCCTAGTTTTCTCCCGATACCCTTAAAATTATTGTGTCATTTTTTTTCATTAATATATTTAAAATTCACTTCCTAAAAATGAAAACATTAATATTTGATATTATAAAATTCAACAATTTAAAAATTCACTTTACTTCCTCTCGGATGGCAACAAAAAGGACTGCAAAAAAACCTCTATTTCGTCTAATTTAAATATAGTGATTAAATGGGAGCCTGAAATACTGATAAAATACAAAAATGAAAATGTGATGAGTACAGACACTTGAATTTCGCGACTAGCAAATTGGGGAAAATTTTAAACACTCAACAAATCGCATGCAGTAGATAGATGACTGTTAACATTTTAAAAAAATGTTATTTTTAACTCACGAAATACTTGCGAAATTTGGATATGTTGCTTCTATTCACGAATTCGGAGCACTACTCAAGAAATGATGTAATTTTTATTGATTCATTCACATAAATAATGCCTAAACAATTGAAAAAATTATATAATTCGTCTTCAGAAACCTATCATCGGATTGTCGTAGCACAGTGAATGTTAGAAGGTAATACACTTTTCCAACCATTTATGGCAACAATTTTGCGAACATGGTTTGCTATCTAGCTGGAAAATGCGAACAACATTTTCACAATGCCATTCATTGTGTGCGTTTAACGGTAATTCACGGTGAAAACGTTGTGTAAAACAAGTCGAAACACTTGAGGTATCACACCACCTTAAATCTCGCTATCGGAAAGAGCAAAGCAAAGTTTCAAATGCAGTCTGTGAGAGATTATTTCAGTTTTCCTGTGTTCTGCTCAACAATCAAACAAATACAATGATGAAAAATTTGGAACTGTGTTCATCATATGCCTATTAGAATTAAGCTGAATCATTAAGAAAGAAACTCCTCAATAGTTCTACATGTGTTTATTAAAATGTTCATACCTGATTTTGCAAATGTGTAAGAAATATG
>JAGDQP010026944.1:0-13493 GCA_022664845.1 Lepisma saccharinum
TTCATATGTATAGTGTATACTTTCTATATTAATAAAATATACAATTATATAATCTGTTTTACTATCATATTTTTTGACCCATCACTGCATTTTAGGTTATGCTCAGCTTCTAGACATGTAGGAGAATGTTAAATTTTGCATATTGATTGTGGAGCAGCAAGCATTCAGCATAGTTTCGATTTTATATGTGAAATAATTAGTATGTGCACTTAGTGATTATGGATTGATATATATTGTTTACACTGTTTTTAGGTTTTACTGCTCCGTGCTTGTATTCAGGATATGTGGTGAATTTCTAAAATACTCTTAGGCGAGTAGTGAGTAATTTGCATTAAAGGCACTTTAACCCTTTTCTGCTTGAGTTGCTTTACAGATTATTTTAACATATGACGGTACTTGGGGAACCTGCTAGTTTCTTGATTTTCTCGCTGTTTCTAAGTGTCTTCGGTGGATGAGCGGGTAAGCTTGTCGCCACTGTAATTTAGGGATCTCGAGTTTGATTCTCGGTGGCGACACGAGTGGTTCCCATCCCCACGTTCAACTTTAGGTCCCGTACTTAGGACGTCATTATTTCAAACCGATGGAAGGAAATGGCAAACCGCCATCAGTTCACTTTGCCCAGGAACCTTCGGGTAATAGACCTGCCCCTGGCCAGAACACCAATCATAATCATCATCAAAAAGACCCGCTGTGGTATGAAGACTTTTGAATTATAAATATTTTTTTTGGTGGTGGTGGTGGGTTATTATGGCTCAGCTTGGAATAGGAATCTTGTGAAAACAGTATGGCTTTGGTCTATTTTGGAGGGACCATCGGTATTTGCCTGGTGTGACTCAGAAAAGTCTTGGAAAATCAATAATCACAATGGCGTCTACGGAATGTTAACCAGCGACCTTCCGAATGTTTAGACAGCTCTCTATCCAATGCACCTTTTTTCTAATATGAGTCTTCGATGGTTTTATATTAAATGGTTAAACAATAGTTATAAAACAAACCATAATAAATATTTCTATTCTACAAGAATAATACCAGGAAAAACAAACTCAGTGGTGAGAGATGATGCGACTTTCCACAAAACCCGGTTGAAATACATGTGCAAAACCCGTGCACACGAACGGATATCCGTGCAAATGCATGGGTGAAACCCTTATTTAAATGCACATCCACCCTACACGTCCTGTTCCCCTAGTAGGTACGTGTGCACTACCTATGGGAAAGCACGGGTACCTATACACCGATCCTTCGGAGCAGTCGATGAGGTCGTAGCTTCAAACCTTGTTGCCGGGCATCTCCACGAGCTTTTTACTCATCCACACTACGTAAATGGTACATTGGAAATAAACCCTCTCACCCCGGCTGAATTTTAGTACAAAAAGGCCCTAGAAGCAATATACATGTATGCATACAAATATGTGTTATTTTAATGCACACATTGCTTCTAGGGCCTTTCTATACTAAAATTCAGCCGGGGTTAGAGGGTTTATTTCCAATGTACCATTTACGTAGTGTGAGTGAAGGAAAAGCTCGTGGAGATGCCCGGGAACCAGGTTTGAACCTACGACCTCATATCGACTGCTCCGCAGGATCGGTATAGGTACCCGTGCTTTCCCACAGGTAGTGCACACGTACCTGCTAGGGGAACAGGACGTGTAGGGTGGATGTGCATTTAAAATCAGGGTTTCATCCGTGCATTTGCATGGGTATTCGTTCGTGTGCACGGGATTTGCACCTGTATTTCAGCCGGGTTTCATCGGAGCATTTGTACGGGTATCCGTTCTTGTGCACGGATTTTGCACATGCATTTCAACCGGGTTTCATCAGTGCATTTGCACGCGTATCCGTTCATGTGCACGGGTTTTGCACATGTATTTCAGCCGCGTTTCATCCGTGGATTTGCACGCGTATCCCTTCCTGTGCACGGATTTTGCACATGCATTTCAGCCAGGTTTCATCCGTGCATTTGTAAAGGTATCCGTTCCTTTGCAAGTGTACTGCACCCGTCCTGATGAGGAATAGCAAGCGTGCTATACGTGTACGCCACACGTACAGCCGTGCATTTGTACCCGTGCAGCACACGTGTATCCGTGTATTTGCACACGTGCAGCACCCATGCTGAACGTGTACTGTGCTGTCTGGGAAGTTACTTTAAACAAAATCAATCCTTTGGAACGCAAACTTTCTCCATTTACAGCACATAGTCTTGTCTGAACCAGCAAAAGTAACTCGGCTGTTCTAATTTATAAAAAACTGTCCCATGACAAAATACTTGCACCAGCTCCTGTATCAATTTCTGCTAAGGCAGATTTACCATTTATGCTAATATAACTGAGGCAAGGATTATTATTTCTTATTTGTACCCTTGACTGTTCCCTTTGTACTGGACTTGTACGAATATTTTGATATCGACCTTTAGATACACTTTGTGTCACATAAGCCATCTTGTGTTAATTAATAATAATAACTTTCTTTTGACTCAGTTCAAATTATTACGTTTCCACTAATGATTGAGGTTCACAATCCTCTGTCCCGCCACTAATAATAATTGAAATATTCTTTTTATTACTATTATAATATCTTATGGGACTTTCCGGTAAGGAAAGTACTCAAACGAGGTATATGCGAGTGGAATTATCAGTATGATTAAAAAACACAATTCTACTCGTTATGAGAAATAGAATGGCTTCCATTAGATTACGTTATTTATTCTATTAATCATCGTAGGGATTATATTTCTACAAACTGATTTTCAAATTCACATTTATTATATAGATTGTTTACATTGTTGAGTTTACGTAGCACATTGCATCTGTCGTTCAGCTTTACATCAAATACTAATATTTCTTCCAAAAACATAGTTTTCGCTATTCTTAAGCATTACCCATTAAATACAGATTACCTTTAAACTCCTTGTGTATTTTCCTTCATATGAATATAATCTGATATGATGAATAAGTACAAAACAATCATACATTCTTCAATGTATTACACGATTTCCATATTTTAAAACTTTTCAAATCTAACGCGAAAAGGCTCATTTGTTCTTTCTTTTCAAATTGTTACCGCAGCAGCTCAAACTACAGAGTTCTTGTCTAAAACTGTTCTCTCTTATTTAACAAATTATCAGAGGAGACTGCACAACGAAGAACTTCACGGACTTTACGACTCACCTGATGTTGTACGAAAAATGAAATCGCGACGACTAAGATCGGCAGGCCATGTAGCTCGAATGGAGAAAACCAAGATTATATTCGATCGTGGTTGGTAAACCGGAGGGAAAGAGACCGTTAGGAAGACTAGGCGACGTTGGGAGGATAATATTAGAAGGGATCTTCAAGAAGTAGGTCTTTGTGATGAAAACTGGCTTGATCTTGCTTAGGGTAGGAGCCTGTGGAGAACTTTTGTTTGAAAATATTGCTAAGAATTAAATTTGAAGTGAAAGAAATGATCTTTGAATTAAAATAGGAAGTAGTGGAATTTGATAATGCAGTGCCGAGATAAATTGATTATAGCCACAATTTTGAATAGCTACCGTTTTGTGACGTCTATCACCCATATTCGTGCTCTTTATAGACAAGTGTTGAAAGTTGCATTTGTTCCCCCATTTTATACCAGAACATCGTGTAGCTCTAACATGCATAACTGTTACCTCGTATTGCAGAAATTTTCAAATAAATGTCCATATCTCGGATTATAGTTATCGGATTTAATTGATCTTTTCTTTAAATTAAAGCCTGAGTTACAAACTATATTTTACATAAGAACAATTTTCTCTAAGGCCACTCGTTTCTAAGTAAGATATTAAATAAGAAAACATTTTAAGGTAAAATTAATTATGTTTAAAATTCAACTGAAAAACTAGATTTATGAAAATATTGCTCATGAATAAAGTTGTAGTCAAAGAAGTATTGTTTTTTTTAAAAAAATGATCGAAATCGGATAAATCAGAGCTGATATATATTGCATTTTAATAAGTAGCGTCGGCAGCCATCTTGGATAGTTACATCTTTGGGATATCTATAACGTATTTTCTTGCTCTGTACAGTGCACGGTATTTTCCTTTAAGATTGGTTAAGCTGACACATTATCTGTGTGAGTATTTCTGGATACATTACTCTATTTGTGCTCATACCTCCTAAACTAAGGATTTTTTAATGGCCTGAAAAAAAGTGTGAAAATAATTGTAAATTCGGTGTATGTTGTTATTTGAGTGTTTGTGCGTGGATAAGCTTTGAATTGTGGCAATGATTTGGATGGAAGTTTCTTTGTGTTTCGTAGAAGACATACCTACCAGACGTTCGTGATCCTGCCCCCTCCCCTACATGACGCACTAAGGAATTTATCCACGTAATGAAATTTATATACACAGCGGAAAACGGTTTCTGAAATTTGGGAGGGGGGAAATGGTTTTTATCTGTGAACCAAGAAACAATTTTATTAAAAACGACATATAAGCATTCTCACTTAATTTAAAAAGAAAGTATAGTGATTTGGAAATAAGATCATGTTCTCATTTTCCATTGAATGAGAATGCTGTTCTCTCATTTCTAAGAAATTTGTTTCTCGATGTACAGATAAGAACTTTTCCCTCAATTTTGAGAAACGGTTTTTTACCTCGTATTCTAGAGCAAAGTTTCAAATAACAGAAAATGGAATGATTTTGGTTTATCATTTCTTATTAAAGGAGAATGTTTACCTGTTAAATGTTAAGGTTGTGTGCATTTTATATGACAGTCATGTTTCCCTGCCATCAACTATGAACTCCTACAGTGCTCAGCAGTTATAATTTTGTACGTAACTTAATCATTTCTCACATATTCTATGCAAAGCGCCATATCTCATCTTAGAACAAGATTATTTAGTTTGGACACTTCCCTTGTAAGACAACTTCAATTTATCACTTTATCTGACGCAATTGCACAATATCTTCGACAACAATTTTTGGTTGCTTTGCATAACCTCTGCTGGTTGTCTAGCCAAAGATGCCTGAAGATCATAAACTCAATTAAATTAAATTCAAAACTTCTGTATGCTACTATCTCGAAGAGACAATTGCAGGTATTTCGCCAGGATTTTTAGTTTGGGGGGATGAAATCAAAATGAGAAGGGTGTACGGTTTCTATCAATTTTTGACCGTAAAAAAAATTAAAGTTGGGTGTGTACTCGAGGATTTGGGGGTAATAACCCCTACAGGGGGCGCTGGTGGAATCACTGGACAATTATAGAAAAAAATGTTTTTGATTTTTATTGTTTTGTTCCGGTGTCCCGAAAAAAATATTAAAAGTCCCGAATTCCATCAAAATAGGGCAAATTCCATCAAAAAGACGATAACTAAATTTGATAGGCTGCGGACATGAAAATAATTTTACATTTGTTTTACTGTTGTGCTCATAAGCGTTCATCGCGGTGACTCAGTGGTAGAAGGCTCAACTGTGGTGCGTGAGGTCTCTGGTTATATCCTGGCTCGTGCCATGTGCGTTTTGTGGTGGACAAACACCATGAGGGGATGTTTTCTCAGGGTTATACCGTTCCCTATCAGTTTCTTCATCCCACCAAGTCTCCCATCATCACCAATTGGCCTGAGTCAAAGTGGCTTAAATAAAAGATCGTACATATTAAAAGAAAAGATTAATGAGCGTTCATAAATAATTAATATAAGTCGACTTCAGAAACCAAGGGATACAAGTGACATTGACGATTAAAAAAGCTCAAGGTAATTGTTTTGACAGTTTTGTGTCACATATATTTAGGGTTATATATAAGAGATAGCCTTGAATATTATTTTATTCGTCACTGTCACTTGTATCCGTTTGCTTCTGGTCTCCTCATATAATAACAGAGCAACTAATTAAGAATATCTTCGTTATAATAACTAAAATAATACATTATTGTATTTGAAAAAATAAATAATATTCCTAGAAAAAATAAAATACATTCAAATTCCTAGAATAGGGTTAATAAGTTCGCTTTTAAAGTCCAACAAGTTGTGTTATGTGACAATAACGAAGTGTACATATTACCAAAGCCAAGCAAATATCAGTACAAATATAATGAAATAGTTGTCATAAAATGGTCATAGCCGTTTATAGCAAGTTGACCTTGGCTTGCGTGAAAATATTCAAAATTACGTCAATCGAATAACTACAGGGGCTTGTTTTGATTTATAAAATATATCAGGAAAGAGCGCGTTTCTTTTTGAAAGTTGAACCTATGGAGTAAAGGGGGACGTTATATATGTTATCTACCGGCAAAATGTAACGACATACCAACAAGGTGTTCCTACCAAACAGGAAAAAAACTTGTATTGCATACGTGCTACATTGTAACAGATAAGAAAGTCAGTAGAAAACATTTTCTGCATTTATTCGGGCTAAAACATGAACATGAGAGTGACCGCTACAGAAAGCGAGGTGTCATGTACGGAAAAGAGAAGTGTACAATAAGTTTCTTCAGCTATAGAGAAGAGGATGGGAAAAGATGACCTCTTTGATAAGTTACAATATTGCACAGCACAACCCTGCACACACATACAAGAAAAAATTCTCCCCCCCCCTCCTTCCCTCCCTCTTCGAGTACAAAACGTTATTCAAGTCTGTGCATACAAATGTTATCATTTTGTGAAGGAAGGAACCAAGAAGAAATTGGGATGCAGGTTCTAATGTAAACAAAATAATGAAACTGCAAAGAAGAAGAAAGAAAAGAAAAAAGACCGGTTTTTCTAAAGCGCGACATTGCTTTCTTCCTGATCACATCACATCGCACGAGCTACGGCGTGGGAAATTCGACAGCTATCAGTCAGTTTCCATCTTTTGGTGTTCAATCATGCGGACCCGTATTTTTCGTCTTCTTGCACCTAATAAATCATACGATTTCTTCCATCTCCCTTTTTGCCACGCCATCTATTGCTTGTTTTAGGAATCTCCTTATCGTTTTCTTTAAGCATAGGTATTATTTTAATCTGTTTCAACTCCTCCCTTCTACTTCTCTGCATCCCCCTTTAATTTAGCGTTCATTGTACCCTGTTATGTTTGTTTAGTGTGAACCAAAGGGTTTAACGAACCCCAGAAAGTGTGGTAAAGATGTAGTTTGTATGCACCAGAGTGCATGTCAAGTGCAATGCAGGCTGGAAGCGCCTTTCTTGATATGACTAGATGAAGGCGAAAGATGTATTTTTAAGTCAATTTTTAACAATTTTGAGTTAGCAGAAATACAAACTACAAGCTATCTCTTTCAAGAAATAAAGGTTTAACTTCGCTCAGTTTGAATTTATTCATGGCCTTCGGGCAATTTTAACTCAGATCTGGATCGAGGACGGGAGAGGATGTTAGAAGAAACTAGGTCGGAGCCTAGTTTGAAGGTACCATCCCGGTATTTGTCTGGTGTGACTGAGGATAGCCTGACGCAGGATAGGCAGACACTGGGATCGCTCCTACGACTTTCCGATTGCTATAACCACTGGTCCTAACTTCGCCGGTCCTAACTTTGACGTCATGAATGTCACCCCACACATCACCGGACGTCCGACGGATGTTCAAAATATGTCCCGAATGTCCGAAGAGATCCGGGATATCATGGAACATACATGGGATGTCCGCTGGACATCCGAAGCAGGAGGTCCAATTTATATCCAATCCGGATATCCGTCGGACATTCTCTTTATGTCCTACAATGTCCAGTATTTCCATGATGTCTAAAATACTCCTATTTTATTAATAGAGAGAGTTGGTGTTTCATGTGCGTGAGTTTGCTTCACATTCAGAAGATTCCGAGTTCAAGTCAGAAACTGCATGGCCACCTGGGTTGAGATTTTTCGGTTTCCTTCCAAGTACCGCAGTGGTTCTCAATTAATGATGGAGTCGTCTTCCTGTTATTCCTTATTAAAGGTTAATTTCCAGATGCTAATATAAAAGTTCAGATTATTTTGTGTGTGGGCTAGAGTTATTTTGGTGTTTCATGAGTATGAAATGCTATTTTTAACTGCAGGTTTGGATAGATATTTGGCAAGGAACCTGTAAGTTTCTTGTGACACCTGAAATCAATTAGGATTTTAGGAAAGTAGCTATCAGAAACGGAATCTGATCGTCATTTGTTGAAACGTTATTGGTGAATGGGAAATGCGCTTTCATTTGTTTTTGTTTATTCCAGCCGAGGGAGTAGGTTTATATTATTTAGGGTAACGTTTTTATTTTTAAAAAAAGTGAAAAATTGCAGTGACGAAATTAGTTAATAGTATTTAAATTGCTTATATACAGTATATATTACTTTCATTTAACTAAATCTGATAGGTCCAAGGGTGACTCGGTTAAACGAAAATTCGGTTAGGCCGGAAACATAGTGATTGACATAGTGTAGTTTGGTATTGTACAACACGTTAAAAGAGGAACTTATTTTGAAGAAACAATTTTTCAAACATAGGCCTACCACTATAATGTTAAAGTACAATACAGTACAATACACGCTACTGAATTTACAAAGAACTTAAAAAAAATACAGTGTCTTTTCTTATTATCGTCTTTCAAGAGTGCCCGCTGCATACTATATTATACTGGGTGAACGAAATATCTATGGAACATTCCCAGCAAGACCGCTTTTAAGTTCCATAGACGTGCAGATAGTACAACTGGGCGTCAGACAGAATTTAATGCTAGAATGTTGAAACTTGCAACGTTTGTTCCTTTCCTCCACTTACCTCATAACTTAAGGCCCTACGACGGCAAACGCGTTTTACCGATATTTCTTTAGTATCCACTCCAACACCCATATCATGAAAATCACTCTACGCATCACTTTTCATTGCTTTTTCCACTTGGAATCTTCGCAAACGATCTCTCTTACGCCGTAGTATTTACGCATTTTGAAATTCTACACATTTCAATGACAGAGCTACGTTAGGTTAGAAAAGTCAGATTATATATTTTTTTTAAACTTACGCATTTAAAATTCTACACATTTGACTGACATAGGGTTCAGTATAGTTACGTGTGTTTAGGTTAAATGAGGTAAGGTGTGGTTTGGTTAAATAGGTTAGGTTATATTAGGTTAGGTTAATTCAGCTTAGGTTCATTTAGGTTAGGTTACGTTAAGTTAGAATATATTAGGTTAGGATGGGTTAGGTTAGATTAGAAAAGGTTAGGTTAGGTTACATTATCCCTGGTACACTATACCATGCAAGTCATATTTAATGGGCGTTCATTTTTGTAAGAATTTTTCAGATTTACGAACCTGGTCTAAAACTGAAGTATCTGTAAAATATGTAAAATTGCCACATTGTGATGGGTTTGCAGTATTTCCTCTCTTGCACTGCTATTCCTCTTAAGATATATATTATTCATTTGTGTTTAAGACAATGAGAGTGAGTTAGACGTCCACTTGTGTTTTAAGTCCACCCATTTTCTGTAGGTTAAATAATGTTCAGCGTATACCGTGTCTTTTATGTTTTGTAACATAGTGTTGATCACACTGGATGGAATTAACGGGGTCGTGTGTTCCCGTTCGTTGTACTGTATTTATTTATCCGGTGATAGAAGCTATCTGAGTAATTAATAAACTCTGACCGTGTTAGCGTTCTCAAAGTAGCATTGTGAATATATACTTTTGTTAATGACAGGAACGCTTCCGGCGTCCGTGAAACAAGTTGGGATAGAAATTTTCATGTCATTTTTGCAATACCGTTACTCTGTTACCGGGCCTGGATGGGACATTCATAGGAAGTATGAATTCGTTGCTGTCCGATGGACATCTCTATACAGGTTCTATAAATGTATGTTGCTGACCTAAAAAGGGCATCCGTAGAATGTCGAAAAGTCGTGTTTACGGATGTCCGATGAACATCTGTATTTGTCCTTCAAATGTCCATTGCGGACCTAAAAAATGTCCGTAGAATGTCCAAAAACCTTGCGGACGGAAATCCGAAGGATATCCATATTTGTCCTTCAAATGTCCATCGCGGACCTAAAAAGGACGTTCGTAGAATGTCCTAAAACGTCGTAGAATGTCCGATGGACATCCCTATATCTCCTGTAAATGTCCCGTGCGGACCTAAAAGGACGTCCGTCGGATGTCTACAGGAGTTGCGTACGTTCGCGGGACCTTTTTCGGACAACCTATGGACGTCCGACACGTCCGCTAAGGATATCCATTGGATGTCCGTGTGTTGTCTGGGACGATGTACTTTTCATAGTAATGTAAAATGTTTTTGAAAGCATTAGAGCAGGGCGTTATTTGTAGGGTGGGGGAAAAGCTCCTTTCACGAACTATTTGCAAAACAATTCTTTTGGCTTGAATATTGCATCTAATGATTTGTTCATATAACATCGTTACAATGGTAAAAATCGTGGTTAAAATAACTTACGTTTAGACTACCAAACTTAACTTGGTTATCATGCTTGTACTACGATTATCTGTAAAGAAACAGATAAAGCTGCTTGTTACGCGGGAGAGGTTTAAATTATAATATTATGACCACAAATGAATTGATTGTAGCGTCACATTTTGTAGATTAGTTCTGCCATCATTCTTTTATACTTTAAAACTGATACGTACCACTAGGATGTTATATATTTCGATAAAGAAAGAAAGAAACTCACGAAGTGAGCCGTGTCTAATGACTAACTTGCGTTTACATTACTAACGTTAGAAGATAAACGTCGTCAGTTGACGCTGGTTAACATTGAAAACCGTGTTAACAGTAACTGACGTTTATATTGCTAAAATGACCTCGGTTTACGTTCACCATATGTTAGTAATGTAAACAAGGCATCACAGTGTTTGACTAGGAAAGTTTTGTTTTAGGGAAAATTTATTGAAGATTGATATGATACCATTGAATTTTTCGTGTTACATGACTGCATAGTAGTACTGTCCAGTGAGCTCTATATTTAATGATACTGGAGTGATCGATGAATGTCTGAAGTTAGACACCAGATCAAACACGTCGTTGTCGTGGGAGTATTGTTCCGAACGGTGAAAGTGATTAATGAACAACAAAAGAAATTTAACGTGATTTTTCTAACCTAGGCTAACCTATCCTAACTTAACGCAATGTACCTTAGTTTGTAAAATGTTGAAAATACACATATCTAAAAAAAAAAAAAAAATAACCGAACCTGACTTTCTTAACCTAGCCTAACCCAATGGATAATACTCTAGCGAGAAGGTGCTGGTACAGTTAAACCTGATCATCCATTCCAGTATAATCCAATATGGACCAAATTTTCAGTCCTTAAGTTTTTCACGCTTGTCATCGCTGCGTGACACGTTTTTGATGTATGTATTAATTCTCGAGTTATGAGCAATCGACAGCGCCAGGGAAAAAAAATACGGTGGGTTACACTATTTCATTTGAAAAAGTCGATGGTTGACTCCTCGTTCCAGTCCCCTATTTTTAACATTTTTTTCAAAATATTTCAAAAACTAAGAGTACTATCAAAAATATAAATTCATTGCGCACTAGAACATACAGATTACTATGAAATGCAACGGACAGCGATATCGAAATCTTATCGATTGATGAGTGCTCAGACTTCAATTAAATAATTACGTTATAATCTTTGAAAACGTATCACTCGTCAATGGACACGATCTCGAGATCGCTGTCCATTGCATTTCATAGTCATTCGTAAGTTCTAATGCGCTATGAATTTACATTTTTGATAATACTCTTAGTTTTTTAGGGTTGGAGCGAGGAGCCCTCTTCAGCTTATGCCATTGTATAAAATAAAGATCACTGATCAGTCTCGGGGTCTACAATTGAGCTAAGGTATAGATTTTTAAGGTGTTCAGCTCCCTATATCCTCCCCTCTAGCACTGTCTTTGGTTGTGAGATGAAATACGCATCCCCCTAACCTTTCGGTGACAAATAATACCCTGCATTAGACGTCTGATATAGTACACAACGGTGACTATAAGTGGACATATGGATCAGTTAAAGCCAAAGTAGTATACATCAGTTTCTTTGACAACCATCAGCTAATAAATATGTGAAAACTAGACATTCAAATCTGTTCAAAGTAGGAATGGCCAAATCCGGATAAAAATTTATCCTAGCTCGTCATCTATTTTTAACATGTCCATATAACGGATATAAAATCGGATGACGGATGTCCGAGTATTGTAAGTTATACAAATATCTATCATCTGAATTTCATCCGACCTTCTGGAAAGCTGTCATCAGGTCCTATTTGTCATGCTGACATTTTTGAAACCCCAGGGACTAAATTCTAATTACGTGCCTGAATGGAAAAAAAGTTATGTGCCTGTGGAGTCTGTACAGCGACTGGCTATCCTATGTCTTTTTCATACAACCACACCAATGGCGAGATGGCACCTTAATCGAGTTTCTTTTTATATCCCTCCTCCTTCTCTTTTATCCCAGCCTGAGACGTACGTAGGTGATAAATTTCAGTTTCAGAAGACATACGGTCAAATATTTGACGCGCACAGATTAGTGCTGGAGTAGAGAGGCCAACATCCTCGAGAAAGACTATCCCCCATGAAATTCCTTTACATGCTCTGCATAATAACAATTCTAAATATAACAAAATAAAATAAAAATAAGGCTGTAAAAAGATCTCTCACTCTCTCTCACCAGGCAAGCAAGCAGCCACAGACGGTAGTAGTGCGTCTAGCACACAGACCTCTTATTAAGTCATGGCCTATGACATTATATGACTGCATAGCATTGTGTCGAGTTTACTTTTTATTTCTGTAAGGCGTCCTTGCAAGATAATGTTTCACAACTGTGACAGGTGCGCATATATCATCCATTTTTGCATTGTCTTGAGAATCTGCAATACAGTCTGCTTGCTACCTCTCTACAATAAGTGACCTCTTGGTTACATGTACAAATCCGGAACTTCTTTAACATGGATGTTATATTGTTTCCATCCCGAATTTTGTCGACTCACCTGCATTGTTTGCTAAAACATTGTATATTTGTATGGTTGGAGCACAAAACACGTTTTGGTGGGTGTCAAAGGTTGTGGTCATGTGGAATATTGAACATATTTTAGGTTTTTTTTTTCAAGCAACATACAAGCTAACAAAACAAAACTATGTATAACAGAATATAAAATATCTGGAAATTAACTACACTTTAAAAAAATGTCAAATCTTTTACATTTTAAAACCAGTTTTAGCACATCTTCAATAAGTTAATCTTTGATCAGGTTTTAACTTCCAATTATTTAAACAATTTATAGTATACTTTGTGACGAAAGTTAAGGTGTAGTTGCATTGTTATTAACGTCCTAAATGAGCTGGTAAGCTTCTAATGTTCAGTTCTAAGAAGGACCTACAATTTTCAGTAAAGTGGGCTCCAAACCACTCCGTGACTACGCGCACAATAAACAAGCATGCTAATTTCTCTCCAGTTGGGGGTCAAATGGTTTTGATACGCTAGGGAAGAAGCGGTTGCGGGGACCTGGGTCTTACGGAACTAAACTTTGAATCAGTTCCTTTTTAGGTAGATTTCGAAGAAAATATACCTATTGAGATCG
>JAGDQP010026944.1:13893-25424 GCA_022664845.1 Lepisma saccharinum
ATTTGAACCAAATTTTTATATGTTGTTTCTAGGCTTAATAGCTCGGTTAAGTTCGTTAATGAGCAAAATCGGTCGCCATCTTGGATCCAAAATGGCCGCCGAACCCATTGTTGTATAGAATACACAGCCTAAACCGCTGGGGCTATTGAAATCAAATTTGGCATAAAGGTACAACATCACTTTTTGATTATGAAAATGTTACCTAATGAGTTCAAAGACGCCATCTTGGATCCAAAATGGCGGACCTAAAAATCCATTTTCCACACCGTTTGAGCTAGAGATACGAAATTTGGCATAAAGGTGCATTATGACGAGTAGCTTAGGGAAATATCACAACATTTGGGAAAAGTCGCCATCTTGGATCCAAAATGACCGCCCAAAATCCCATTTTGCACACCGTTTGAGCTGGATAAATGAAATTTTACTTGAAGTTGTACTATCACAAGTAGGTCACGACAAAATAAGAAAACTTTCAAAAAGTCGTCAACTTGGATCCAAAATGGCCGCCCCAAAAACCCAATTTCCAAATCATTGAAGGTAGAGAATCGAAATTTTCAATGAAGGTGTATGACCAAGAGTAGGTTACAATAAATGGGGCAAATCTTCCCTTTGGGGGCGCATCCAACCGTGGGAGGGTGCAGATGTACTCCGTGGTGGTGTAGTGCTGCAGGGAGATTTTGATTAAGATAAAGGAGGCGCATCCTCTCAAAAGCACTGAAGTTGGGGGACGAGCCCCGGCTCCCAGCGAAACTTCGAAATCTACCTCAGCCTGTAGGCCTACCGAAAGGGATTTTTTTCTGTTAGGAACTTCTCCAAGACTACTAGCAACGAAAGCCGAAATAGCTCTGGAGACTACTAGTATACATAGCAGTGATCTGTAGAGGTTTCGCTTCTTTGGAGCTAATACTTTCGAGACTTGTACTTTTTAGGGCACAACGAAACGAAAATGGTAAAGAACAAGTGTTTTTAGATCATCTAAAGTAAGCGAAAGAACATTACTCTGCATTACGGACTTTCGCGATTTTTCTAACCTTTATGGATTACCTTTTATTTCCAGTTTTAAATTAAAAACAGAGACAATTTGTTTCACAGTGTATTTAGAGTTTGGTATTTTGATAATATGTAATAGTGTTGCAGTCCCAGTATTTGCAATAAATTCATTATTGTATCCAAGTCGCATTTGAAGACAACATAGTGTCCCGAAAAAAAAATAGGTACTAGCGTGAATTAATATTTTTTTAAAATCATTTACTGTGATCATGTTATCTGTTATTGATTTATTATACTCTGAAAAAAAAAACAAGTTGGAGCTGCGATCCTAACAATCGCAAAGGCTCCAGTCCCTTAATAGCATTTTATCCACGAAAGTATTAAATAGTCTGGCTACACTGACATCTGCAGTGCTTAGGTTCTGGAAAATCCACAATACTTGTGTCAAATGATGTTGATGCTAAGTTTGGTGTAGCTAGGTGTAGCTGAATGGAAGCAATTTGAACAATTTATTATTTTTTAAAATTTTCCTTGCAACACTGAACAAATACACCAATCAAGACTGTTTCGGCTCTGTTTATACACACCTTTTTTTTGCCCTTCCTCATAGAGAAACGCCTAATGTCAACTACTACGGCATTTAGATGTAAGTAGTGGGGGAGCAAGTCCTTCTGGACCCCGCTCCTTAAGAAACTTACTTCTACATATACACACAATTGTTAGCTATTATATTTCGTCCTTCCCGTTAGAGAAACGCTTATTATCAGCTATTAGCAAATTTTCAGCCCCCCCAGCAACTTTCCTTTGTCTCTGCACGTACACTTACTTTGACTACTTCTCGAACAAATGCATGTCTCTACATCTTATGGTTCATAAGATATATTTTTGGCTTGCGCTAGCAACACTGTTAGTGGAGTTCCTGATGAGCGGGAACTTCCGTAGTATGTTTCTATAGAGTCAAACATTATTAATGCCAAGTTTGGTGCTGCTATAACTAAAATATTGGAAGCAATGTGAAAAAAAGATAATTTTATAGAACACTGGTAAGTGGGTTGCTTAGCAACGTAGCCTCTCTCAGTGTTTTTATATTGTGTCGAGTAATGTTTATGCTAAGTTTGAAGCAGCTACGTCGAACTGAATGGAATCAATTTGAACAATTAATTTTTTTTTAGAAAATTTGCTGGCAACACTGAGCCACTGCACCATTCAGGACGGTTCCAGGACCGCTGAGCTAGTTTAGTCAAGACCATTCGAACGACACTTCAAGAATCTCCTACACCTTGTAGTACCTGAGATTTAATTTCTGGATACGGGCGGACAGAATAAGCGGGATTTTCAGATCTCTTTAGCTATAATTTCGCTCTCAAGGGACAAAAAATGCAATTAGAAATAGTTTAGAACAAGAGCAATATTGAAAAGCAAATGAAATAATGGAACTGAATATCTGGTAAGGAAATACATCAATTTTCATAGGAATTGAAGATTTGCAAACGATATCCTTTCATTTATAGTCCTTTCATATTTCTTGAGATCCCTTGATTGAGATCTATTCTTAAATAAATAACTAAACAGATGGATAAATCGACAGATATAGAAAACTTTCATTACAAATACTTTACACAAGAAAAGCGTTCTCAAGAATTTTTTTTGTTCACAAACCAACTGAATGTGAATAGTTATATAACACGTATTACCAAATTACGGTTTGTAAGATTAATGTATTTAGAAAAGACATGATTATTTTCGTACTCCAGTTACAATTTAAAAAATTTCAATACTTCTCTTATTTAGTTTTCAAAGAAGGATAATTTTTTATTAAAAGGACACTCTTTCTTATTTTTCTTTTAAATTATAGATATTACGTTTCAAGGAATTGCACTTTTTGTAAATATACAAATTGGTTTGTAATTAGTGACATCTATGAATATGTCACATTTTAAATTTTATTATGAGTAACGTTAGTTTGGAATTTTTCACTTAAGAGGGAATTCTTTAATATTGACCTATTTGGATGAACATAGTTTGATTTGAGGCAGATTTCTTCTAACAAGTGTCTTTTTAAATAATGTAAAAATTAAGCTTGTAAAACCTTAGCTCATTATAAAAATATATTAGTGACTATTAAAGAACTAATCGCGTAGTAAAGACATAATAAAGTATATGCTCAGGACAAAAGATATGAGCTTAAATTTTAAGGACTGGACATAAAACTATGATATTTTATTCAAACTTAATTTCTAAGTCAAACTCTCATCTATGGCGTCTAAGGTGATGTCTTTAGCGGTTGTTTTTCCGAACCATGGAAAGAGAAGATAACGAACAGAGCCTTTGTTGAGGGACCTTACTGTCATTCTCCTCGCCTGAGAAACAAGGCGACCCGAATTGTATTTCCGCTCGTCAACTTCTTTATTTTTTTCCTAGCCAGCCCAAACCCCACTTTTTGATACGCTATAACTTTTGTTTTTTAAATATAGAATGATACTTTTTTCAGAGAGAAAAGAAAAAAGGCAAATTCCTCCTGCCCCACATACACACAATAATAATAATAATAATAATAATAATAATAATAATAATAATAAAATAAATATCTATATCATATTCTGCTTCGTTCCGAGGTACAACAGTCCCTATTTTTGGAGTCGAAATCGACTCCATACAATTATCAATAAATTATAAACTTTGCAGAAAGTAAAAGTATATTTTTGGAAATTTATTTGTGTGAACACAAATATCTTAGACGCTATATTGTGATGTCATGAAGTTTTATTTTTTCAAATTTCGCTACTCTTGTCAGTAGGGGAAAGTCGCCAAATATGGAATACAGTTCTTTTCCGGCAGAACCACGTTCACACAAATAAGTGTAATAATGAGAATTTATCAGAAAGTACTTCACTGAATAGTTTATTAGTAGTATGCAAAAGGAAATTGGCACATAATTAATCTATAATATACATTAATACTTCAACTAATGGAGTCGATACTTTTCCGATACTTCGATATTTTTTGAGACTAATATATTTCTCTGAAAATAATCCCATAGTAGAACATTAGGTCTATAAACTTATATCTTAAAGCTTCTTGAATTTGATTTTTATTTATGGCCTTTAGGCATCTAAGACTCAGGCCAGAGTTAAATTATAGGAAAGCAATACACTTACATTTTTATTTTAAATAATGCATGTATTAATAAATAGATTGAAAGACATTGTGAAGAAAGTATGGGATATCAAATATCAAGTATCGAAGGTTAAAATTATGCATCGGGAGTATCGAGAATTTCTGGTAACGACACATCTCTATTCGTTGAGATATAAAATTCTAGAAATGTGGAAGAAGACATTCATAATGGTGTAAGAAATATTGAGTACTGAATGAAAGCATTTATACACACAGAAAAATAATTGAGATAGAAAAGTGTCCGATTTCAGCCCCTCATCCCCATCCTATACTTGTTTTTTTTCGCACCAACTTTGCGTTAAGTTGAAGAAAAATAAGCAGGGTAAGCAAAATTCAAACTAATTTTCATTCCCTGAATATAAAATACTGCGACAAAAGGTTCTTGAGTTTTTAAAAGAAAAATACTCTGAAGGAAGTTTCCTGCTTTCATATGTTGGGGAGAAGCCGACTGAAAATAAAAGATCAATTGGTGAGAAATTTTATTGCTCGAAGTCTGGCATGGTCTCTGCTGCAAGATCCTTGTCTGAAATTTCAGGGACAGCCGTGGAATGCTCTCTGCATTGTCAGTTTCCCTATACCTTGACTTACAGTTGACTATCCAGCCACACACACATATATATACAGATTAAACCTATAACATCAAGTCATTGAAAAGTATTTTTACATGTTATTGTTAGTTTTCTTATATTTTATATACCCTATTGAGTGAAAAAAGTATTAACTTTAACAGTTTCAAATTTTAACAAGACGACTTCCACTCTTCTGTAAAACAAAGTGGTAAAGAATTGCACATTTAAAATTAAATTATGCAGAATTATTATAAATATTTAAGGTAGAAGAAAATAATAGAACAGTTAAACAATAGAAAACATTATATATACATTACTTTTGATTACATTGGTATCATTTGCATTGTCCCAAATAGCACAGGATATCCCATTTAGATCCATAATATGCATACAATTTCCCAGAATATTTGGGATCAAATAAGGATATTCCTAGGATATTCTTTTTAGAATATTAAAGGCTTTTCTTGGTTAGAGTTTCAGAAATATTCTCTGACTATCTCCAAAGAATAATTGTTCTCGACATATTCGTAGAATATACTTGGAATATGCTGTAGACTATGAGTGAAGATCTGTCGCAATAGGTATTAATAAAATATACTAGTAGTCTTTTATAATCTACTGCAGTATTCCATTTTAGGAACCCCAAGTATTTCATAATACGCAACTTGTCATTTTGAATTATAATGATTCATACCAAAACAATAGAACAACATTGTGGAATAGAGATGGCGTAGTTCAAAAGCTACTTGCCCATTGTCAATTTTCCCCAACGTCGTTTCTCCAACGTCGATTAAATATACCTTAACCATCCGATAACTAGCAGGTTAAATTTTTAATCAGTCGATATTTTTTTTTCCATTTCACTAACGCTAACGTGACGAATTGAAGTAACCGTTTACAAACGGATGGTTTAGAAACTACTTCATACCTAAATTTCTCATAGGCTAAACGAATTTTGATTGGTTGGATGGAAAAAGAGAGGATTGGTAACAAATGAATTGTGCAGTCCGGAATCAAGTAATAAATCGCTGGCGTTTATGTTTGCGAGGGTGTGTGTTCAAGACATGTGTAAATTAATTTGATGTATTCAAATGATCTCCAATAGAATGCTAAAATAAAATATTATCATAATCAATTACAGTAAAGGAGAGATCCATCTCTTGAGTGCGGAAAGTAAGTTTTACGCTTTTATTTTTACTATTATACATTAAAACTGGATTCAACCTACTTTTGTAATATATGAAATGTAAATAATGAAACAAAGTAGTAGACATACATGCAACCAGATCCCTTGGGAACATCGACATAAACACGTAACAATATACTTTTAATCAGTATTTCCATTTTGCAAGTTTCATACGAAATGCAGGCGTTCACAAGCTACAAAATGCAGGTTGCAGGAAACATTTGGGGGGTCTCAAGATATTATTTTACTTCCTACTTTAAGGTACAGTTTCGTTTAGGCGATGGTCGTATGCAATGACTGCATTCAGTGAATGCTTGCGACGGAAGCAAGTAGTGGGGTAGTTTCCTTTGTGCATTTGGCGCGTGCGCGACGCCCTAGTATATCTATACAATCATATGATTTACTTTTCGTGCATTACGAGTTTAAGATCTTTCTGTAAACAATATTTCTTACAGTAACAGAATTTTAGGCACGACTACGAACAACTATAATAACAATATAATCAGCATTTTAAATTAAACTCAACTTCCATTCAATATAAAACAATATAGTTACTTCAAGCTGCCAGAAAACTCTGCTGTCATCTATCGAACATCAAACTTACTAGAGGACAATCACATCTTTGCATGTATTCTCTTTCTTTCGCGTTTTGCCAACAATTTTATAGTATTTTCGTGCATTCTTGACGTAGCTTTTAATTCTCATCTCTGCTGAAGTTCATATTTGGGACAAAATAATTCCAAATTCAAAGAAAACCCGAATGAAAACTGCACAACGCTCTACAACACATGCGATTGCTGCAGCTTGACTACTCTCCGACGGAGTCGTTGCAACAGTTGCTAGCGACACCATGCGTCCGACGCGCAAACCAAACCGGCTTCACTGATTTCCCTTCAACGTGTCAATGCAGTGGCGCGTGCAGAAGTTGCTTGCGATCTTCGTATGCGAAAATCGCACAAACGAAACTGCACCTTTACACAGTTCCTTGAGTGAGTGGTTGGTAAAGATCGCTGTCCTGTTATAATTAAGGGATCCTGGGCAGGAGTTTGCTTCAAATAATTTTACAAAGGGCTCGGAACAGAACAGTTATAGCTATTTGACAATGGGGTCGCGCGAACCCCTCCAGCACACCCCTGATCCCGGGTTCGATTCTTACTGGTTCGGAGTCCACATTAAACTGTAGGTTCTATTTTTAAGACCTTATCTGGATATCTGTTCACCTTGCCCGAAGACCTTCGCATCAGGACTTAGACAGAACACCGATCATAATCAGGTTAAACACATATAAATGATTTTTATGAGAGGCGAAGAGAATTTTACAGGGTGGGGAGGAGGCAGATCTCATAGTGTCTCCCTGACTTCTTCGTGTATGGAAACGTTGTTCGTAGTTTGGTTTTCAACAACTTCTTTAATATTTAAGCAGAATTTTGTTTTCATAGATAAGGATATTTTGCCTAAGCTCCATACCAAAATTTCAAATCCATCAGCAGAAGCTTCGAAACCAAAAGAAATATCACGCTTGTTCCAGCCAATGGGCTACAGTAAATTATACATTTCAATGCATTATCTAAAGGAGAAGCGTTTCGAATTTCAAACAGAATCTCATGTTGCCATTTTGGTTAGCTATTTTGACTTCACAAAATTCCGCTTAAAGGATACTGTGTTGCTGTCTAAAGATAAATCCTAAAATATGATTATTAGACCCTATTATTATTGCCCATGAAACTTTCTGAAAACTTAATGATCCAATAAAAATTAGGGCCCAACGAAACCAGGTACAAATATGAGCGGGTGAACAAAAATTCTCAGTATGCACCCTGAGCAGTGATTCCGCCAGACCCTCTTCCTGTGGGGATGTCACCCCCAAATCCTCGAGAACGTCCACCAACTTTAAAAATTTTGCTGCCAAAAATCGATAGAGACCGTGCAAAATTTCACTTTCACCCTCCCAATTTTGATTTTCCACCACCTCCCCGAAAACTGAACATCCTGGCGGAATCTTCGCCCCTGAGAAGAAAACCCTGGCTATATGCCTGAGTCACTGGACCACAGGGACATATTACCTGTGTGTGTTAATTTTTTTTTCTGTGTCTACATTTCACATCAGGTAATCAGATTTTCCGCACCCCTAACCGGACACCAAATCGGAAGGTCATATTGGGCATCCTGAAACTAAGTACTTTCAGGAACCCGAATTTACTGTAAGTTACTTTACTTTTAAAAAGTAATATATAATTACCTGGTACACTATATATATATATATATACATGAGTTCCATACGAACGATTAAGTAGGCCCTACCATCTTAGTGCTAGATCTAGTATAATTAACAGCGATTTTAGCGCAAAGCATTGTAATTTTTAATGAAATTATTCCCTTCATTCACTTACATTTTCTGGGAATGTTTGGTGAAATCCGGGATAAATTAGAGTTCCGGCTGAGCCCTAAAAAGGCGGGACAGTGTTAAATTTCGTGACTGTTCCGGAAAATATGGAATGCTTGGTCACGTTTATTTCGCAAAATACATAAATAGATTGAATTCAATTTTAATGTATAAAAAATCACGTAATTGTATGATTTACTTTCTTTCCCTTTGTTTTCTCTTTTCAAACTTCTGAGTAACAACATCACTATCGTACTGTTAAACAGTTAATCACTGAAATTCGGATGATTAAAGTTAACGGGAGCTTTAACAGACAGTTAGTGTTAACTGATGTTGAAGGAACAGTAATTTCTCTTAATCAGACCTTAATTGCGCTCAATGGAATGATAAATTTCTAACCAGCGTTGGTGAAACGAGCGGTTTGTGTTTTATGACTTTTGAGAGACCTTCCTGTTACAACTTCACGAAACTGGAATAATGAGAGTAAGATCAGAGCCCCAACGGCGTCAATCCTACAGCTTCCACATCTACTCACTCTAAAACTAGTTTCGAGAGAGCTGATCATGCGGTGAAGAGGAATCACTGCTGCCAGTATCTGCTTCCGTAAAACCCGGTATTCCATATTTGGCGACTTTCCCCTATATTACATCTTTATATTTCTTGGTGGTACCGTAAATAACATATATGAAACATATAATGTAGGGTTGCAAACCGTAAATATTATACCAGGTTCAACGTGAGAAACCAACATTTTGAAACGACATTGAAAATAGAAATTTCAATGTTTATAACATACTTTTCAACATTGCGCTCTGTTTCACTTATGATGTTTATCACCTGGAAAGTCTACTTCGAATACATAAATTTTTACTAAGGTGGCCATACTGTCCACTCGATGACATCACAATTTTGCTTCTAACGTCTATTCTATTCTCGATCTATGATTGATCGAGAAATATGTTTTTAACTTACCATTGCAAGGAGTCGATTATGGACTCCCAAAGTTCGAATCCCTCTATCACGTATTTTGAGTGTACGACGACGTACTGTTAACCGAATATGTACAACAAGTATTTAAAAAGAATAATACTACATGCTAGTCTATACACTTCTCGTACCGGTTACTTACTCTTAACGAGCAGAAATAAATCTGTCCTAGAAGTGTAACTATTAATATTACAGTGTAGTTCTTTAATAAGATATTTCTCTTTTATATTCATAAATATCTCAGTGTAGCAGAAATATCCTTTTCTGTGTGTATAAAAGGTCTCTGGTTTATAATTCCTCATCCATCAATGTCTTTCTCTTTCAAATGTCATTCTTTTCTTTTTAATTTCTTGCGTGAAAGGCAATCGTTTTCTCACTAGAGGGGTGACATTGATATATTAATCTTGCTAAGGTACCTTTTTTTTCTAATTCGACATCGCATCTTCTTTCTCCTTTGAGTTGATTTGCGTGTCTGTCTATCTGTCTATCCGACTGATAGAAATCGTATACTGCCAAATAATAAATAATAATGGATTGCGAAATTGTTAAAAGGCAAAATACACGTGTTATCAAATCATCAAAAGAATAACTGTTTTTCTCCTTGCAAGATTCTATTTTTCGCGTTCATACCTATTTTCTATCTTCTCTCTTCTTTAGGGTGGTACACTTTACTTCATTTTCATTGGGTGCTATTGTGACCTTCAATTCTTCTGTCCACACATCTCATTTATAAGAAGTCCATTAGCCAAGAGAAACAAGGGATATTGAGGACTAAAGAAACTTCCCGGTGATTTCTAGAATAGCCATCGCTCTTTGACGCAATTGATGACCACATTGCTGACGCTTTGTGGCAACGATTACAAGCTCTTTTGATGTAGCCTAGTTAGTTCTAAAGCATATCAAAATATAGTTGACATCCCCTGAACCACAAATTGCGATAAACTGTTTCCTCCCAGAGACTTCGATGCACATAAGTGCCGAAAACAGTAAGTTGCCGATGTGTTCCGGAAACTATTATAGTCTCTTTCGACGAAGATGAATTAGTTCTACAGCATATCAAAAGTTAGTTGAGGTCAGCTACTGCCCCTACTCCAGAAATCACAAAATACTGTCCTCTTCCATATACTTCCGTGCTCGTTTTAAGTGCTGACAAAGGTACTTTGCCGATGTTTTGAGGATTTCCTATACGTTTCAATTGGTTGCGTTTAAAGGTCAAAAGAAGTTTAAAAAACAATATACTGTAAAAATCAAGAACAATCTTTAGGTATAATTTAAAAAAATGATAATTCCCAAAGAAAGTTTTCGTCATACAACACGTCCCTAAACGCAATACGTTAAAACAAATTCTGCATATTTACTCTGTTTTTATTGTAGACAACTGTCAGAATTTGTGTATAAACGGAAATCATCAGAGCATTTCAAAATAAATAAATAATAAATAAATATAGACCAGAGATACGTGTCTTTATTCAATCCAAATTAGCCATCGATTAACATCAAGAAAACCACTTTGGTGAGAACTTTTCTTGTCGTTCACGACTTCCGCGCCAAAACAGTTAACTAGATAGAGCTCTCGGCTTTTGCTTTGGGAAGCTTGGACTGGTGTTTGCACCAAAGTTACAAAATGGAATACTTGGATGATTTAAACACGGGTTAATCAGTAAAAAGCCCAGCGTCTTATTGACTGCACTATTTCCAGATAGGAGAATCACTAGATCCAAACAGTATTGAAAATCAGAAGTGTGTTGCCTGAACCACGAAGACGTAAACGAAGTTGATCCCACGTCTGACTCACGCCACAGTTTAATCACTTCTGTATTTGGCAACAACGGATCGGAATTCCCATTCACTGAGAATATTTCGCATTGTTTTTAATGTAAGAAGTGAAGATGGCGGCAGCAAATACGAGATCAGATTACATTCAAGGTTACGATAAGAAACTGTTCTATCATTCTACGAATGTACAGAATTGATAACTATAACTATACATTTAGATACGAAAAGTCTTAAGGAAATACTAACATTTCTACGGAACTTTACTGACAAGGGAACATTCCCACCCCTCATATTGAAACCACCCCTGAAAATTTGCACATGGAACGATAGTAAGGAGAAAACAGCGCGTGCAAAATCGTAGCGGCTAATACAAAGTATAAGGGTCCTAAAACATCAAACGAAAATGGACGAGGACAGGCATAAGGATTTCACCTAAGATGGAGTAATATGTTCGAAACGGGTC
>JAGDQP010026945.1:0-25422 GCA_022664845.1 Lepisma saccharinum
GGGGGGGGGGTCAAAATCTTCATGATTTGTTTGAAACTTAAACTTACCGTCTTCTTTAATCATATTAAAAATGTTTTTATCATTATCATACATTTTCATAAACATAACCAGTACTTTACTTTCCTCTTCATATACATTACTTTGGCAACCACCTGAATTGACTGTGGAGAGTCAAACATCCCGGTAACCTACCATGAGATAGGTGACCTTCGAAAAAGACAAGAAAGCTTGGGTCGCCAGGAGACAGTCCAGGAAGTCACAGCTTCTGGACATCAGCATCTAACCGATAGCTGAAGAAGGATTCGGAACTCTGCTCGAAACTTCACATGCCCCACCACCAGGCGGGTAGATTCTCAGAGGCCACCGGCCACAGACCAGGTCATCCTCACAAATGACCAAGAACATGACAAAAAACCAGAAATTACCTCATGGATGATGAAAACTTACAATGAGATGTATATAGGCCCATAAGAAAAGACTGGATATATTCCTTGAAGAATGCATCTCTTCCACCAGCCACTTCAATAGATAAGAGAATTTAACAACAATAAAGAGCATACAGCAGGACTGCTTTATGAAACCAACTTCAGCTTAGAGTAATACAGCCAACCACGATGGCCTATGCCAGGATGACCACTGACAGCACCAGCAAATACACAGAATTCAAAAGGAAGCGAAGCAGCTATTCTGCACAAACAATATATCAGAAATGAAACTCACATTGCTGCTCATCCCCACATACAGAAATCTTCCAACATGTTTCTAACTTTCTTTATTGTCTCCCTCATAATTGTACACGCCAAAGCCCATTTACCCTCCCCACATATTTCCACTTGCATTCAGTTGAAACAGTTAAACTACTCCCATAATAATGTCAGTGCATAAATACCTTATTGTTTACGTAGAATCACAAAACCTGATCTAACCCACAAGTCAGGTTCACAGTCAGTACGGTTGGCATCTCATATAAAATAAAACAGACTTCTAGTCTCACTATACGTAGCAATCTATTCGTTAATACCATAGTAAAAGCCAGCTAATCGCAGAATGTAGGTAACCCCTAGGCTCACCTTCTCATACACATCTATCACAGCACTGTAATAAGTCCATGCTCTGGAGTAGACAATCTATAATTAAGACCATCCAAAAGCAAGCGAAAAATGCTTGGTTAGGCCAGGCCAATGTGTACCTCTATGAAGTAAGAAATTTACAGATCTCTAAAGTGAACAAAACAGAACTGAAGTAAAAGTAAAATTAAATAAACTGCTACGTTCCAAGGGCATCAATAGGGGTAACCGCAAGATAAAATCGAGTAAAAGCTGATGAATACCGCTAAGAGTCATTTCCCAGGACTATAAACAACCAAAACAATAACCTAAGAATTCCATGTACACAAATAATGCCTGACCAATTTCACGTCCAGATTACCAATAAAAATAAAATAAAATACACCATTTGTACTAATGAAATTATGTACAAGGGGAGAATGCCTGACAGTTCAACTCTAAGTAGAGGTGTGCATCTCTTCCACCTACACACTGCCATTGTATCTTACCCTTCTATGATATACTTAATATAAAATACTAAGTGCAAGGGGAATATCCAATGAGTTAACCTTCACACACACATACGACATTTTTAGGCAAAGGGGCGTAACATTTTTATAGAGTACTACCTCTCACAACAAACCTAATCTATAAACCTTCCTCTAAAGAAACCTCCACAAGCAGATAGAAGTCACACACACTCCCACACATTGAACTGCTCAACAACTCCCCCTAATATTGTATGAGAAAATACGCATACTTGACTCATAATGTTTAGCAATGCAATATATACTGAGATGTTTACTCTTGTTGTCACTTAAACTAACCTAATGTATACTGTAGCTACGTACTACTTCTTAACACAATTAAAAACATAGCTACAGAGAGTACGATAAATTTATTACCTGAGAATTATTTTGTTGAACATATTATTAACATTTTTTTTTAAATCAATATATTTGAGAGAAACTGTACAGTATACAAGTAAATAATGAAATATAATGGAACAATACAGATAAACATATTGCAATAAAGCACATAACAATGTAGTGTACAAGGTTGAACAAAGTCAGGTTAAGGTATTCCCTTAATAAATAAAGAAAAAAAAAACGATAATAGATCTCGATACGGGAGACGGATCTACTTCTAGTGACCCAAAATTGAAGACAACACAAGCCATGATCACCAGGAAGGTGAAATTGATTTAAAAAAAAAAAAACACCTGAACATCACGTTTCGTACACTACCTTATTTAAAATATTCCAATCTTCCTCCTCTCTTCATTAGCTAGATCTTCATCCATTCTTTGCTTCCACACACTCAGGCATAGGCCAACCAATAAGACGCAAGTAAATTCCAATTCACCAGGCAAAATTAATCGAAAAACGGCGTCAAGTTGACTCTGCTTAATTGTATTGGGCCAGTCGATCCGTCTCCCGTATCTATCTGAAAATCCCTAAAGAAGGAGTTATTGTAATGAACCAGGAAATTGATTTTTGTTTAGTTCGGTGAAAAAAAATGATAAGTAGGAAACAATAATAGAGTAGTAAAAGCACAATCGTTCCAAGAATTTTGTACTAGTAAGTTAAGTTTACTTTGGACATACAAGAGAATATGATTGTATTTATTACAATTTGTTACGTAATGTAATCTATCGTCGACATTATTACATTCATCACATTTGTTACTATCAGTCATTTTCACCTGAAAACATTTGTCACGCGTTGGCACTAAATTATGAATTAGAAGATACCAAATATTATGTGCTTAAGGATAGCTTAAGATGAGGTTAAAGTTTATCTATATGGTTTCAAAATAACAATGTGTTTTATTCAACAACAGATGTTGTGGTTTAAAATAAGTATTGAACAAGTATTTGTACTACATTTGCACAGACCAATCATCTGCATGGGATTGACTTATTATAGAATAGGTAACATTTAACATGGGTTGTACTAAATCCGAAATTAGTGCCGACCACGGCTTACAATGCATTAGTGACCTTACATCCATAAAGTGAAGAACTAAATTACATATTACTGAACAAACAGAATTGTCTGTGCCACTAATAAAAGAACAAAGACGTGGTGTTTGTAAGGCCATAGCTTGAATGGACAAGTTTTTACGATTCATATCACCATTAGAATACGGGCAAATATAAAATATTACAATTAATTCTAAAACATAATTTCGACAAATTAAAATATCCGGTATATTTGTTCACAGATGCTAAAATAGATATCGGAAAAGAAAAGAGTTGTAAAAAATACTATATATGTAGATATACAAAAATTTAATTCTAGCTCTGAGAGTGAGAATATATTCTTATATTTTAGCATTAATCCTATTGCTTTCTGAATAAGTACTTTAGCATTGATAAATTGAGTTTGATGGGTATTTTTAGTCCATACGTACCAAGTATTTTTAATTGCTGCACTATAGGAAACATTGATGTATGATTAGGCGGGGACAAAAGTAATAGATTAGTTTTTTGAACATTAATTTGAAATCCTGCTGTAGTTTGAAGTTTTCGAAACAAACTATAAATGAACTGTAGTACTGACGAAGATCTAATAACGACACTTAAATCATCTAAATATGAATAAAATTTCAACGAAACTGGTTGAAATTGCCACCTTTGTAGATGAATTTGAAGATAATTTAAGATGGCAGCTAACGCCATGCTAAAAATAACGAGAACTCTGGACATCCTTGTAAAAAAACCTTTCTTAATTGTAATGTTAGGAGAAAGCCAGTTGTTAACCTTAATTTAATAGTTCTGTGTTTTAAAATTGTTGCATATAAGGAAATAATAGTAGGAAAACCCATAAATTGTAAAACTCGGAGAAAATAACCATGGTTAATTAAATCGAATGCCGAAGTACAATCTAAACTTAATAATCCTACATTTTCTTCTTATATAATAGCCTGAGTATTTATAAATGCCTTTATATTCCACAGAACTTCAGATAGGAATTGTTGTTTTTAAACCACTTTGAGAGTCCATAAGTATTGAATAATTGTTGTAATATGGGAATCAGGAAATTCAAACTTAAGGTACAATTTTGTTGTTAATATGTAGCACCAGGTGGGTACCTTAGAATTTAGACTTGAAAGAGCATCTGAGATTTCTTTATAAGGTGCTTGAAGCTCATCTGTATCTTGAATCGTAAGAATATTTATAAACGGTTTTAGCTCTTTAAGTAAATTAGTAACCTGTTGTTCATTAAATTGCGGCTGAAATTTCATTTTGACTGTTTCATAGATTGCCTTGGTAACATCACCACCCTCGTACGTCATATCCTTGTCATCCTGAAATTTATTTATAATTGTGTTAGTCGTATTTGTTGTAGCCATCATATAAATGTTTAAATTCGGAGATTCCGTAAACCCAGTTTACTAAATGATGTGGCAAACAAATAACGATGTGCCTGTGATAGATAAACGTATTTTGCGAATGATTGCCTCGAATTTATTTATTTCTCTCAACAAATTATTGTTGGGCTTATGTAATTGCCTCATTGAGCAAATATTTCTGTTGCTAATACGTTATGCTAATGCTAATATGCTAGTTGTTCAGTATGCCAATATTTCAGTTGCTGGCGGCGTAGTTTGGATTGATGTTGCGCAAATTGTTTAGAATGATATATTAATTGATTTTTAACTCGATGCCACTGTTTCCAGAGCACACTGTCAGAAATATTATGCTAAACTTTACCAAAACTAGAATGGCGGAAGATGTCATGAACTAAATCTATATAATCAGGATTTTCTAGATATAAATTATTAAATTTCCACAAATATGAAGAATTTAAAAATTTTGTTGACGGTAATTCAAAAAACCTACGACCATTAAGTGATCAGACCACATTAGTTTGCTACGTAGAACTCTTTTAATACATAGTACCATTAAATTATTTACTAAAATTGCATCTAATCTACTCGATCCTAATGAAAAGGTAAGTGGGCCCAGAATCTTGGGGAAAAAAGTTTAGATATACATCCGTTAATTCATAACTTATAAGAACATTTTTATAAACCTCACTTAGTTTTTGTTTTGAAGTCGAGTTAATAGGATAAACAAACATATTTATATCTCCTATGATGATCAATGGATAATGACTATGCTTTTGAATAATATAAATTATGCTAAATCAAAAAGAAAGACATCATGTCTTTGATGAATATTTTGTGTGCCACTATGGGCATATACGAGCCGTATATAATACGACCACTAGGTTGATGCACTATATTAGAGAGTGCAATATCACCTCTTGTAAACATACCTACACCCCTGGTTTCTGTAGGCAGTAAGTTATTGCACCAATACCATATGTTTGTATCTCAACATATTTTGTTATGTTAAACATATTTTAACATAACAGTTAAACTTAACATATTTTGCCGCCAGAAACTTTAATACAAAATAATATGGAATCTCCTCAAAATAAAGAGAAAAGAGTATACTGTTCTGTAACTGTCAGTCATTTAAACTCATGAAAAAATAAATGCACTAATCACTACTCTATGCAAACTAAATGTTCACTTACACTGCAAATATAGGCCTGAAGTGTTGCTCCATTTAAGACTTACGTTGTATTCCACTGAAATTACGTTTGGATTTGGATTTTCTTTATATTTGTCGTTGCAAAATTACAGAATCACCTTGTGATAACTCTTCCGTAATTATTTCAGTCTGGACTGCTTCAAGTGAAGATTAACTTTCACTAAGTAAAGTCTCACCCTGTGGCTGAACTGAACTACCTGAGCCTTGTACTGCGGACAAAGTAATATGCGTGTCACTCGACATTGTGTTTGTATTTACATACACTAGAGGCTCTCTTTCCAGGGGTGAAGGGGATATTTGGTCACTAACCGGTTGAGCTACCTTTATACACAGGTATCTGCTCCTCAGGATGGTTGGAACTTTTCTCATGTGGACTACGAGCTTTCCAGAATTCACCTCTTGGACTAGCTAAATTACTGTCCTCTAAATCTACTGCTGCATCCAAAGCTGATTCCGAATGTGCCTTCTTGGGAAGAGGAAAGTCTAAAGGCGTAAATAATGGTTGCACTTCCTCATTTGAAGTCAAATTATACGGGGTAGCCGACTACCTGTACGTCTGAAGAACAATTAATTGTCGGATGAGTTGGATTTCCACACTTTTCACACCATATAAGTTCATTGGCAAATAATTGCACCTTGTACTGATTAATTACCGTATAGACCGGCAAAGGTTTAGTATTAAGCTTTAAAAATACCGTTCTTCTGCCAGAGTAAGCGTCTGGAAAGTCATACTTTTAATTAAATTTGTGTTGACCGATTTTTAGTACTGTTCCATATTGTGGGAAAAAAAAGATTCTGGTTAGGAAAATCGTGTGGAAGCTATTGTAAGATGAAAAACTTGGTTTTGAAAACGAAAAGAGAATTGCTTACCTGTACGATTTAGCTTTTGTTCCACAATTGCATCTGATTTTACCTGAATGAAGATCACATGTTGATAAGCGTTAAATTCAATATGAATAACATCGTCTACTGCCAGCTGCAAATGTCGTTGGTGAGAGTCAACTTTTGGGTCAATCCAAGCGGAGCGACGCGATACACCCACCATGTCGTTTTGTTACTATGAATTTCTTACATTTCTGGGCGAAATGGAACTGTTCTGCAATCCACACTAATTGTCGAATTGCGATAGCGTTTTCTGTATTCACTCATGTTGTGTTGATATAGCTAGTGAATATTCGAAGAAAATGTCCTCGGCAGATACTGCCACAAAATGTTCCCTTCTGATAGAAACTATGTTATTAGAAGTAAAGTGCTCAATTCAAACACAAACTTTCAGGAGTCTAACATGTTAGCACTCTTTACCACAACCTGCCGCTACAGCGATCACAGATTGCCTTTCAACATATGGTTGGTAAACAGATAGCTGGCCTTCAGTGTAGCCAGGTCAATGTACCAATTTTTCAATATCAATTTTTTAGGGATTTTAAAGTAACTACGACAAAATTTAATAGCGTTAACATTTAATACACTAGCTGCTTTTCGTTGTAAGAAAAACAAAACAAATGAAAGGTTATTGCTTGATATGTATTACAGAATTTAGTAAAGATTTAAATAATAAATGTTCATTCAAGAAAAGCCTAAATATGAAAGATCTGAACTAACACTGAGCAAATGTTTGTTTCTTTTCAGTACAAAGTTAGTCTGCGAATCAGTGAACGTCAAATAACAGCTATATGAGTGCTTACATATGTACATTTTCCTCGACGAGGGACTGTGCAATATTAAACTATATTCGTTATCTACACTTTTTACAAGGTTTGACAGTAAGTAACAGCATCAAGTTAAATAAAATAATCACTCAACAATGGATCTGCCAACTTACCAAATTTCCTTCTGCTAAATATACCAGGGGAAGGAGATATTTTTGACGTTAAGAAAAACAAATAAATCTAATGAGGTTATTTCCCACTGGTATATGTCAACCTGCTATAGCAGACTTAAAACATTGAAAATGTATATGACGGCAAAAATAAAGTATTAGCCAATTTCTATATCTGAATTTTTCTTCTATTTATTTCAATATTATCTAAACCTTATGAACCATAATAATTTTGAAGATGTCAAAATGAATATTGGAGTCTAAAGGATTTTAAATCATAATTTGGATACTTAATGTGAAATTATACCATTTCTAAATCATAACCAAAATTTTCTCTGTACAAGCGATAAAGTTTGCAGCCAGCCATAAAGGTAGGCAGAGGATAAGAAATTTACCAAATCATCATATTTAACTGTTAACACCTCACAAAAAACTTTTCCTCGCCTACTTCGCAGCTGCTCCGAAGAAATGGAAGGCAATATGCAGTCTTAACCGCCTTCTCAACCAAGAGTGGTGCAAAATTTTGTGGAAGTCCCAATATGGCGGTTCCTCAAACTATGGGTCAACATCCAGGCAAAAATTAATAGGCAGACTTCTAGAAAATTTCTGCATTCCAATCGAAAATTTATAGTTTCAAAGAAGGAAAAGCATCTCACCTTACATAAAAAGGTCTGCTACTACGGCTATTATGTGCAAAATAACTAAAAAGACCTTCCGTTAAATACTTTTCGAAACCTCCGTCGAAAATTCGCCATCTTCCACTCTTCTCTCTGGTGGTAAAAACAATCCATCAATCCTGTGGCAGAAAAGCAACCAAAAACCCGAACGGAACAAAACGGAATACCGAAAGAAAGCAGCTTCATGTCTGTAGAAATCAAACTTTATGCCACAGTAAAATAGCTCAAATTCTCAGAAATACTTAAAAAAAAACGCTACAATAAAAAAATATAAACACTAACAAAGAACAAATATTACATAACACTCAGTCCACGTTACGTGAGTAAACCTGTCCAAGCCACAGCATACACCAGCTTTTCGATATATCTTAACCTAGAAGAAAGAGAACAGAAAATTTCTCAAAAGCACAGGCAATGCCCTCTATTAACAGATCTGGAAACTATAGAACCGACAGAAAATAATAATCCCCACAACAGAGAGATGGGACCATGAGTTGCAAACGACTCACACCCACACTGAAAACCTTGTTTGTAAATTCACTTTTGATTTTCACGAGAACGTGTGTATGTGGAGATCCACGGTGGCTCAGTTGGTAGAGCGCTCACCTCTGGTGCTAGGGTTTGTCGGATCGATTCCTGCTCGTCATGTGGGCTTTGTGGTGGACAAACACCGTGTGCGTGGGTTTTCTCGAGGTGCTCCCGTTTCCTCCAACTTTCTTCATTCCACCAGTTCATTCAATCATCATCCATACGGCCTGAGCCATAGTTGCCTAAAGGCCTTAAAATAAATTCGGTTCAAATTCAGTGTGTGTGGATGGATATTGAGAGCATTTAACTCGAATTCAGATGAGATATTTGATGCTTCTGACTGAGGGTATGTGTGTGGTTCTTCTTCGTTACTGACATATACTTTTAAATATCTCAAACGGTTCTTAGGATTGTCTTCATCGTTAGTAACTCTAAAATCTTTGATTTTAAAACGGTTATTTTGTACTACTCAGAACCTGCTGTGCAACCAGCAAAAACAGAGTTTTCTCATGACATTTTTCAAAGAAGTGGAAAGAGTTCAGATCTAGTTTTGTTTTGTTCTTGCTTTTTTGACAGAATTTTGCTGCAACTTCCAAATGTATTTTATCCAACACTGACTCTCATCTACAATTTAATAGTGTTTCATTTGCCTGTATATCTTCTTTTGGAACATAGTCAACTACTACTTCACAACTCTTCATAGTATTCTTTTGCTGAATTAATATTTAGGTTTCGTGATTTTATTTTATTTCATATCATGACGTCTCCGACTCCATCTGCTCCCTTCCCATGCGATGTCGCAAATGTAATCCATTCTATTGACCAAACCTTGACCCTACCCTTGATAATTTACCAAATATTTAAGATAAAATGCCAAAAGAATAGATTATTCTTCACTTATAGGCCTAGACTATAATTACCAGTACTGTAATTTAGATGCCTTATTAGCAGGAACAAATGAATTATTACAAATAATTAGCAAACACGCGGAGACTATCAAGATTAACTTACATTAACAATACATTCATAGGAATCAGTTTTAATGTGCCAATAGTGATAGTTTTAGGTTCTCGGAGTAACATGTGAAGTGTTCATACATCTAAAGATTAAACTGATTTGAAAAACAACTTACTGTTTAAGATAACTCTTAATGTAACCTCCGTTACGATAATCCAGTGTAGTCTCTGTTACCAGTAACTCCTCTTTTAATTAAGTAAAAATATTAAAAAAATTATAGCATAACCTAAAACTATATTTGACTTTGGGCTAGAAATTTCATAATCTAAAGGTATTTCTAAATAAGTTATGCTAATTTTAACGCCTTTTTAGTAGCGGGGGTTACATAAATTGCACAATATTTAGCACATCAAATAACAAGAAAAATAGCTTAAATCTTTGCTAAATTTATGGATAATGCCGAAGTTAAGGATTCAAGCTTCAGAACATTCAACTGTACCCAATGATCAGCTGACTATAACCTGTAAAACAAATGTTCAAAAGCAACTTGCTTTTATTGTTTATAAGGGAAGACCTTCTAGCAAGATTTCCACCCCAATAAACAATTAAAAAAAAAAATCAAAGCAATGAAAAAAAATTATATGTGTCTTACGGTTTGGTTTACTGACTATTTGTTAAAATAAACAATATATAAAATCTATTTAATTTATTTTTTATTTCTTGGTTGATGTTTCTATGGAATGACCGAGGTCATTTTGCTCTTTCGAAGAAAAGTAATTAAAAAAATACACGTTCTACATTTTTTTATTGTTTCACTGTAAACTTAATTTCGGGAAAGATCTAAGAGTTTACTGTTTGTTAGCCATGAACCGAGAAATAAAGCAAGAATAGATTTGTACTTCAAGTTTCAAAACGACAGTGGTCTACGCGAAATGCCAAACAGATTGACGCATTTGATGTTTTGTCTTGTAAAATTAAGATTTGAATGCGATTTTTTTTTTATCGGAGTTGGTCTCTCCATTCATGTCCTTTGAATATTAACATCAAGGTAAGTCATGACGGAAACGAAACATTTTTCAGAGTGCAAGATCCCTTTGTTTCTTCATCTTGTTGGGATTTCGTCTTGTTGTGGTGTAACTCGTGTGCAAACTTTGGTGCCGGTCAGAGGTGGCGATTGCCAGTGCGGGGGCAAGTAAGGTTTAGAAATATAATTAGTATAAAATATGTTTGATGAACGTTGTAGTCGAGTTTTCAAAAATGATATAGCATAAATAGTAGGATATTCTTGTACACTATTCATAAGTTATATTTTGTTAATCAAAGGAAAACGGTAAGGCAAATAACATACGAGGTATATGTAAATGGTTACCAACTGAGGCTAGGGATGATTAAAAAGGAACGTGGAGATCTTCAACCGAATGCAACTAAAACTTTCGATGTGCGGAAAAGTAATTTCGACAAGATTCTTGCAAGGTTAGTGTACACTTCGGAGAACACAGGAATTTGACATTTATACCACAGAACCGTCGATACCTTAATCTAGCAAGATCGAGGTCGAAATTTATATTAAGGAACTGAAAAAAATTGATATCACTAGAAACTGACAGTATCCCAGCCTAATTATTTAAAGCGGTAGGAACGGTAAAAGTCACAAGAAATGGAAAAATCTCACAAGGGAACCTCATTTGATGTCAACAAAGTCGGGTAATGGGACGAGACTTATTCCAAAGAACATCATAAATAAAGACGAATCCCAAATTGTGACCCCAAGAACTTCAAGAAATGTGTACAAAGGTAATGCGCAATTATTTTATGAAAAATGTATTTGCGATGGAATATTAATTGAACAAAGGGGATTAAAATTAGAATAATGCGATATTTATATTTGAAGATGATAGATTTTTACAAGGTAAGACACATGTATACATTTTCTACAGAGTGGTTGAAGCAATACGCACAGTGCATAAATGTACATGAGAACGGATATTGCTCTCGAAACGTTACAAAAGTGAAAGAAAAAAAAATATCTTCATTTCTTGAGGACTGCTCATCAACGTCGCTAAGTACAAATTACAGAATTTGCTCAGTCTTCAGCGTATCATAGCTTTCTTCTAAAAAATGTAAAAAAAAAGTTCTACGTTCGCAAATTCTTTAATCAGCACGTATCAAGACCCTGGTCAAAAGACACCAGAGCTTCGGGTAAGATTTTCGTAACATTTCGACGAACTAGACCAAATCATACCAGCCTAAATGATCACTTAGAATCTTCTGTGTGTCTCCGCGTTTACATAAACCAAAAATCAATAGACTAATATCGATACTATCACTATTTTATCAACTCACGGTTCCAATGGCGAAACTCATCCACAGGCTTTTCCGGAAAATTAACAAAAAGATATACAGAAAAATAAATAAATAATACTTCGGCCAAGCAGCCTTTCTCCTAACTATTCTCTAAGACAAATAAAGAATATTTTGAAGCTTCCACGTGTTTACAACTATCCACTCAGAACCATACACATACCAACCAGGAAAAGGCCTGATACATATACCCACAATGTTTATTAATACTTCCTCCAGATTAAAGTTGGCAACATCTTCAATAGCTGACGACAAAAATTATGATGGAATTCTGACAAATCAGGAAGAAGTCTTGATAAAAAGAAGTGGTAAAAATAAATGAACTTCCAGTGAACTATTTAGGTACTTTATTACAAGCAACGAGACACCAATAATAACTAAGTTTTCCACGACATCAGCATAAAGCAACAACGTTAGAAGAGATATAGTGAAAATAAGTGGATTTAACGCTGTAGATCACCCCCGCCATCTTGGTATGACCTTTCCATTGATTTACACGGGAATTGTTTTACTCATTTTATGCCTCTCGGAAGTAGAATATTTAAGTTCTGCTTTCACAAAATTTGCCTTGGTGGTTATTTTCACTCTTGTATAGTTTTGGTTTGTGAAGTTTCTTCAAATATATAAGTATTATTAATAGTTTGCTATATAAATCACAATATGTTAACGCGAAATTATACTGTTCGTGTGTAAAATATTGCATTTCTATGAAATATCATGAGTAAAAGAGAACATGACGATAAACTGGGCGAAAACAGAAGTTAAAAGTATGCTCCTGAAAGGTATAAGACGAGTAAAACAATGGAAAGTGCGTACCAAGATGGCGGGGGTGATCTACACCCTTAAGATAGGCAGTGAGCAGACTAACAAACGAAAGGAAACGAACTTCAATAATTACCAACAATGTACTTTAGGGAGAAATATCTCACCTTTTTTCATTTTTGTTTGCAAAAAAAAAAAAAAGTCTTAAATTTCCATAAAGAGCTCATATAAAAATAATTTCCAAAAATCATCTACAACTTGACCGGTACATGACTTGCCTGAATCGAGAATGAACGGGTCTTCTTTCTTAACCATGACAGAACCTCTAGAATCTGAAACTTTACTTAAAATAAATCTTCATGTTTTAGTGGAAATGTTAATTCTTGAATTCCTATTTTCGAATGCCATAGCCTCTTGTCTCACAAATTTAATTAACGTTATTTTGAAGTTTAATTTCTCCATGCTACTTTCATTCAGAGCTAGAAACTTATTCCAAAATGATAAAACAGAAAGGGTAGACGATTAGAAATACAAAATATCACAAACAACTAGTTTAAGAAACCTACATGTATTGAAAATATTATACATTAACGTGCAAATAATCATCGCTGATTGTTTATTATAAATACATACTCATATATAAAAAAAAAAATAACATATCATATGGTCATCGTTACATCACTACCCAATAAATGGAACATTTGTTGGTTACTTGAACAACCTGGACACGTGTGAAGTGTTTCATGAATGAAAATATCACAGTCCAAACAGAAGATCTTCTTACAAGTTCCGCACTGATATACCTATAGAAAAAGAGAGAGAGGAAATATTATACTCAGTTAGTGCACTCATTATCTGAACTTATACACAGAACTTATGTACTTAATAATTTAAAGAATTTTCTACTGAGCATGTATTACGATTTTCAGACGCTAGATGGAACCGGCATCGACGATTGTTACACCGCCTGCTGATGTTTCTCGGAACTGTTTCCAAACTGCTGCGCGGCAGTGTTGCTAAACTAATAAAGGAAGAAGTATTGTATAAGAGGAGTTGTCCTTCGGCTTGACTCATTCATTCTTTTACCAGATGGTTCGGAAAAGTAGGTGGGGGCATTTTAGGGCTGCTTTCTCCTTCCTTACTTGTTTCGTCTCTTGTCTTCAGCCGAAATCTGTCTGTTGTCCACAAAGCCAAAAGCACAAAAATAAAATCCCTTCCTTATATATTTTGTGTTTTTCCCGCAAAAGAAATGAAAACCAAGGTTGAAGATTGCGAAAGAAATCGTATCTTGCAAAGAAAGAAATAAAAAAACGGCCCACAGCCTGCGTGCGGTCTTCTGGCTATGGCGAATTTTGAACTGCATTTCGAGCAAAAAAAGGTTCTGATTCTAGCAATAGAATAAGATTTTTCCACGGTTTCCTTAATTTGGCCAGGCGAATGTTGGTATGGATCTTAGTACAAAGCCATGCCTTTATATTTCCTTCCTTGGCTTAATAAGAATGCTCTCCAACGTATGTCACCCTTGAGGGTGGTACGTAGGCCATAGCTCCTTCTGGCTTATTAAAATAAGTTGAACAAAATAAGGAAACGAAATCTTGTTTCCACTGATGAATTGGGTTTATCTGCCTTTAAAAGTATGTAATGCACATAAGAGCTCGATGTTCAACTTCTATAAACATATTCTAAAACCCAAAGCAAGTAAAATAAACAAATACACCACTCGTCGTAAGAAACCGAACGTCCGACCAGATGAATATTTTAGAGAGGAAATAGGGGTATATGGAGAATATTGTAGATCTAGATATGTAGAGAAATCTTAGAATATTGACAAATAATTCCCACTAACCCAGCGCTCTTTCAAAATTTCGACTTTGGCTCAGTGGTAGAGCACTCACCTCTGGTGCGTGGGGTCCTCGGTTCGATCCCAGCTCATACCGTGGACTTTGTAGTGGACAAATACCATGTGCGTGGGTTTTCTCGGAGCTATCCCGTTTCCTCCCACTTTCTTCATTCCACGCAATTCTCCCATCATTATCCATATAGCTTGAGTCAACGTTGCCCAAAGGCCTCAAATAAAACTCTCAAATCCATTATACATCATTCACCTGTTTTCTTGTAGGGAGAAGCAGTGCATTTATGTCAAGTACACCAATAGGTGTGGGAGTAATTTTCCCCCTTTCAGAAAATTATAAGACTCTATGTATTTCTGTTATCAAGTCTTAATGAAATCGCTTCTAATTTTCGAAACCCTATAGTTGCCTATAGTCTTGAACTAAAAGCGGGTTCCAAGCAGTGTTCGATTTGTGATAATTTACGAAGGGGGAATACTAACACTAGTGGTTGCTGCTAAGTTAACATACTACCGGTTTGAGTAGAAATACAAGCATTTTATTCTTGGTTGGAATAATATTCGATATCGACAACCGGGGATAAAATTCTCACGCACCAGGGAAAATTCTCGGCATCCCAACGGCAAATCGAACACTGGTTCCGAGCCACTTGTGCCCCCACAGCGTTTGAACCCGAAACCCCTTGATTAGAAGGCAGCGAACGTGAGCGAAGGCATGTGTGTGTGTGTTTAAATTATACTCCCCCGAAGTTGCATAATGATGGCTGAATTCAACACTGCCTCCACACAGAAAGAAATACAATGTCCCGGCTACTACCAAATGTAAACAACAAAATATTTGATTTTCAACATTTATTACAGAATTCCTGTTGTGATTATATAATACTTCGAGTTCATCGATGTAAAAGATTCAACCTTTACTATGCAGAAATATTTAAACTTTAAATCCCAATTAAATGTTAAAAAAACATAAGAGACAAGAATTCTCTGTCAATATTAAGCCGTCAGTTGGAATTTAAAGTGACAACAAAACATAGTTGCACGTCTTGCAATTAACGTTACGTGTAATTTGTTTTTTACGAAAAGTATAGTCTTGTTCAGCAGTTCAGTGTTTTATTTTGGAATTTAAAGAAATACGTATTTCTTTCAGAGGGTTGATCGGGGATATTACCCCCTAGACTGAGTCAATCACCCCTAATTAAAAATAAATTTTGTAAAAATAAGGGTTAACTCATTATTCTACTAAATTATGCCCTCTCTCCTTTTTTACCCCCTCTAAAGATGAAAAATACCCCCAGAACACTTTTCCTGAAAGAAACACTGATTTAGAGTCTGACGAGACGGGAGTATTTTAATAGGTTGTGTTTAGTGCCACAACCCTTCATGAGAGGAAAGATTAAAGAAATTATGACAAAATGAGAGGAAGGATGAAATAAATTATCAAAAGTTGTTGGGTATCCTTATCCATGACGTCATTACATTTTGAGCTAATAAAAATTGTCGTACTAAAATCAGAGCATTTTCAATACCTTTTGAAAGGGAGAAAGAATGTGGTAAAATTAGTATTTTTATAAATATGTTTTATTATAACGTTATAGTTAGTGCTGGAAAGTGTTTACTGTGTACTTCGTAATATTTATTTTTGTTTTTGCCTGTGTTTATTTGTTGGAGGATTTTACCTTAATGTGAAAGGCGTAGATTTATTTCGCCCCACTTTACGAGACGAACTCAATCTTTGCCAGGAAGGTTGTACATAATGTACAATTGTTAATTAGTTAAACCGGTTCTTAATTTTATAAGTTTGACGCACATTACAAAAAGAAAATAAGTTAGGAACCCCTATTATTACCAAAAACAAAGCCTCGTTAAAAAGTTTCTCGTCCTTCTCTAACAGAAACCCATTCTACTTTCGCATTATAGTCTGCTCAATACTTGCTTCCATCAATAACAGTATAAACAAACATAATAATAAAAGCACGTATTACATAAAAGTTGCTTTGAATTGAATTTTTGTGGCCTCTTGGCATCTTTGGCTCAGTTCAGGTTAGGTAAATGGCAAAGGCATCGGCCGAGGTCTTACGGTACTATCGCGGCATTCACCTGACGGGGAAATAGGGGAGCACAGGAAATTTTATATATGTCACAAGATATTATTATACAACCTATGTATACACATAAATGTAGGTTTTTATGTCGAGCCAAGAAATTTTTAAGTGAGGGGGTTCTAGCCTATCCCTGCCAAAGGCAAAAGCGGGATAGAGGTGTATAAACACAGACACGCACAAGCGCAGTAACTAAACTGAAATGTCCAACTTCGGAACTGCATCTACAGAGTAAAACTTCTGGATTGGACACTGTGTTCAGCCATTTCCTATCATTTCTGGTTGTTCCTGGTTTGTCGGACAACGTATGACGAGGAAGAAGACGCTAAAGGGCGTCACCAGAAAATTTTCCGTTGGGGGGAGTCAAGTGGTAGTTTCCTGTCCTTCTCCATACTGTTGGCACGGGCCGTAAGACTAAAATATTGCATACGTTCTAGACGAAAGCCAGGTGTATTATTATTATTATTATTCGAAAAGCGAGAAAGATAAAATACATAGGTACAGATATTGTAAATAAACTCCAATGTGAAAGAAGTTTACGTAAAAAGGGAGTCTCTGCTGCTTTTACTACAGGTGGAAACATTAATTATATCTTGACTGCGAGTAACAATTGCTAGTAAAGAGGAAGTTCCACAAATAGGAAATTTCACGATTACTGAATGGTTTTAATAACACGGAATTACGTTATTCACTAGAATCGGTTAATTAGGTTTGGAAATGTTCTTCATGGTATAAGTCCCAAATGTTCTTTATTTGTTTACCAAGCAGTTTAGAAAACAAATACAAAGTTTATATGAAGAGTAGAGGCATGGGCGGCGATTCTCCCCCCCCCCCCTCCCCCGCTTTTTCTCGAACATTAGACTAGTGGAAATTAGGTACTGAAAAACGTAAAAGGAAAAGGGAGAATCACCTTCCTGATTCTCGAGTAATTTGTAGCCCACTGACCATATTATCAAAAGGTTCTATTAGTAAGAGTTTCTGTCATTAGTATCCCTTATTTTCTCGACTATTATGAAATGTTACAAGTTTAATCATTTCATGCTTCTTTAGTTCCAGTAGTTGCATCATTTTTTTTTTTTTTTGAGAACTATTACAAAGTAAAATTCGTAACTCAGAAGGTTGACATTTCCTTCAGGCCATTTGTTGAACGTGAATAGTTATTTATAGCCTTTAGACATTTTTGGCTCAGTCCGGGATAGGGTAGGTTAAAGGATGTGATGATGAATCTACAGGCCCTAGTTGAAAGTAACCATTCCAACATTTGCCTGGTGTACTAAGCATGCTATAAGCTGAGCATTCACATGCTATTTCCAACCAAACTAAAGATTAGAACAAATGCAGAAAGAAAAGTAAGTCAGTGCAGTGACCGGGATTCTCCAGCTAGATGTTGCTTGCGATGATCTGCTATGAACTGTAATTCTAGAACAATATATTCTGGAATTTTAGAAAGCTTTTTCAATTAAAATCTTCACATGGAGGGGAGTGCCTTGGCATTGTATATCAGCAGTAATTGAATGGTCCAGCTGAGGTCGGAGGAATATCAAATATGCAGAGAAGTCGTCGTCAACAGTTCAATCGGTCACCTGGCACGCAACTGGGTGGCCCGAATTCAATTCCCGGTAGGTGCAATGACTAGTTTATCGCTGTCATTTTTCAACATGTTACCATATACAGGCAGGCCATTTGTGTAAAGGAATGTATTGGCAAGTATTGTCTTCAATGAAATTCAATATTAACATTATCCTGTCTATTTACTTATTTTGAAATCTATGGGCATGACACGGACGTCCAATGAATGTACACAAAATAGAAGTCCCAAAAAGTACCTCGTGGACGTCAAGTGGATGTACAGCAAATGGACATCCCGGTGACGGGCACTGTGGACCTCCAGTGGATGTTCATGTGAAGGAGAAGTGTGGATGTCTAGTGTATATCCATAACATAAACGTCCATAGCATTTATGTTCCTAAGACGGACACTATGGACGTCTAAACGATGTCCAGATTGGACTTGCTTGTTAAGCAGAAAATGGACTTGCACCCTTGCATTGCAGGACGTTCACCAAAATTAATACATTTAGTAAGCATTTCCTTCAAAATATGCACAAACGTAACTCAACAATCTTTTAAATAAAACTATATTCTCACGGCCCGATGTTAAGTACACACAATTTTTATTCATTGCTCATTCTAAACACCACACAACGTTTCGAATCAATGTTGAATTTGAATGTATTTACTACCTTTACGCATATCTCAAACTCAGGCAGGGACAGGGTGCGGAAGAGAATGTTCGAAGGTAGTCGGTCAGGGCTTCCTTTGTAGATACCATCCCGGCATTAGCCTGGTTTCACAGAAAAAGCCCTATAACACCTCAGTCAGGATGGGCGGCCACTGGTTTCGAACCCACGATCTTCCGATTAGACATGGTTGAAATTCCAACGATAAATTTCCATTCAGTTCGATGTAGGTAAAATAAACCAGCTTAGTGCGGAGACGAAACGTTTGAGCGGGGCTAGCGGGGCTAGCAGAGCATGCCTCGGGCACCGGACAGGCACGTATATACAAATTTGGTTTCGGGAGAGGCTTAAGGTGTGTCTGAGTATGAAATGTATATTAAATATATATAATTACGTCTAAATTTATATTAATTCTGCATAAACTCTGAATTTCCGGAGGGGGGGGGGGGTCGGATCATCGGACCTACGCCCTAAATATGTCCCTCGCACCAGTTGATGAGGAGAGTGAAAATTACATTGTGCTTTACAAGTAGTGTTGCCCACTAGATGAGATTTAGGCTGTCTCGTCTCTAAAATGTCTTGTCTAGAGAGTGTCTCGTCGTTAAAGATCTATATTTTACATTACGAGCTGTCTCATCTCGTTTTCTGTAGCCATTTCTGTCTCGTCTCGTGGGCAACATTATTTACAAAAAAAAAAAAATATTACTGCGTAATATAAAATGAATAATAAAACAACAGAACTTAGCGATGCCCTCATAGCTACGGGAGGAGGAGTACCGGACTACGAAAAACATATCACAGGTTCGAAGAAAGTAGGTTCGAACGCCACGGCAGACAGATGGTGATTTTTTAAAACTACACGTGAAAACGAGAGAAGAGGACCTTTCTTCCAAAGTTCATATTTCATATGTATACCACAAGAATATTTTTTTCCGTGAGAAGTAACAGGGAGCTGACGTAATGTTGTACAAACCTTATAATCTTGACATCCATTGGACTCCTTATGGACGTACGTATCATATCCATATGGATGCAGATTGTAGATACACTGGGATGGCCCCTGGACGTCCTTTGGATTATATATGGACGAATATTGAACGTCCATTGGATGTCCGTGTGCTGTCTGGGATGGAGGAGTTTTATAAAACATCAGTCCTTTTTCACAACCAAACGGGTACATCTAGGGCACTCTGAATTTCGGGGGTCCGGACTACCAGGAACCACTCCTCTGCGTATTTACCCTGGCAGGCCCATACTCACAAGTTGATTTTGGGGAGTCCGAGGTCTGTCTGGGTGTGAAATTTACGTAACACTCATAATTTTGGAAAAAATGAAACTCACTTAATTCACAACAAATCTGAATTTCGGGGAGGTGGTCCGGACCCACAGGACCACCCTCTGCTCGTACATCATCTATGCGTATCGATTTTAAATTGAACAAATAATGTGTGATGGTGCGCGATCATAAGTTCCAAACGAACACTTTTGCCCGATGGCGAAAAATAACACGCTGAAAATACACACCCAAACTGGTCTTTCTATTATTATTATTATTACCACGAATAACATACGGTGTTTGATGTGCAAGGTTCGTGAACTCCATTGTTGTGTGTGTGCGGTGGGTTACTGTTTGCCACATAAATTGCGACCAGGGTTGAGTAAACTCACTTTTGAAATGAGAGCGACCCAACTCAAACTCAAGTAGAAGGAACTGAGCTAAGATCACACTCGAAAGTAAGCGTGCCCATACTTATAACAAGTTCAGTTTGAAATTGAGCGTACTTTTGCTATTATATAAAGTAAGTTGTCAAATATAAAATGCAAAATGCAAAGACCATGCGACCGGAGCTCAATTGTTGAGAAGTGACTGCATATTCGGAAGGTCCTGGAGTATAATCCAGAGGCATACAATCTCGACTTAGGCTTTTCCAGGGGTTCAAAAACAACACAGTTCACAAACAGGGCTCTTAGAGAGTTCCACATTTTTTAGTGTGAAAAGCCCTTATAAAAATAGTAACATACGTATTGACCGCGAATTCGAGTAATGCTTTTAAAAAAATATCTTTCTCGACAAGAACAGAACAAGAAGCCACAAGCTTCTGATTTGGGGGAAGAGAAAGAAATGAAGCACAAGTGATGCCATCGAAAATATTTAAGCGCAGGTTAAATTATTATGGTTGTTATTAATTCGCCACGCAAAAATGACGTACTGATACATAATTCGAAACACATGAGCTGCTAGTGGAAAAATTCTAGAAGAGACATACACCACAAGCGGGCGCGTATTCGGAAGTAGTCCATCATATTATTTTTTTTCTGGATCCAGGGTTTACATGTAATATGCGAAATGTATATAATTGCCCTAAATTTATACTAATTTTACATAGATATCGGAATTTCGGATTGGGTTCGAACCCCTTCGACCTCCCCCCTTCCCCCGGCTACGGCTACGAACCTGATCACAAGGCTAATTGATTCGTCGAATACTGGAACTCTACTTTTTCTTGACTTGACAAACAGTAGCCTTACCTTTGGCGTAATCTAGAATAGTACTGCATCCTATTCCACTCGAAGTTTTTCTATCACATTTAGTTAAATGAAACAAAAAGTTTTAATAGCCTTAACTACGCCATGGAAAATAAGAAAATAAATAAATAACATTTAATGTCATGACTCATGAGGTTAGAGAGATTTTCAACAAGGTGTTATTTTCATTTCATTTGTAGCTACGTTGTTCTGAATGCCCTTTCTATGTTCATAGAAACACAGAACTACAAATCTACCACTTTGTCAGTTGAGGTGACCATGAGTGAAATCGTGAAAAAGAAAAACTCGCCTCTTTCTAAAATACAAGAAGGAGCGACCTCGTAGAACAGAGAGGGGGTGAGAAAACGCAACCATAGAGCAATAAATCCTCCTCTCTCCTGTCATTCCTTACAGAATTTAAAACAAAATTGTCCTTATGTCAACACTGTTAAAGCTCGAAGAGTTCCTGGCATGAACGGTGCCAGCGCGTGGGTGTGTATGGGGAGAATAAATAATAATTACAGCGTACGTAAGTTTTTCATGCACCTTGTAAAGTTCGTATAGCTAAAGTTGTAGAAAATAGTTCTAAATGAAAGACAAATTATCAGTGAGTATTTCGAAAATGAAAATTATCAAAAACATATACACCGATGTTTCGCTGAAACAACGCTTAAAAACAAAGTCTAATTTCTCATACACAAGCAGCTAAATTTGGTATGTGTATATTTCTATATAATAAATTATATTATATTATCTGGAAAGTTCCAGTTTTTGTTAAGTATTTTATTTAGTAGAATATTGTTCAAGAAAACATAGGTTTTTGTTGGGTGTTAATTCTGGGCTTCAGAATGTATAACTCCATGTTGATAATTCGCATAATTAATTGCTAATTATCTTATAATTAATCGGCGTATATTTTACAAAAATCACTGTCAAGTAAACAAACATGGTTTCTTTTGATATTTCGAATAATGATCAATACAATTAATACAATATTAGCAGAAAATAAATAAATAAATAAATAAATAAAACGACAACAGTCCCCTTAAGACCTACAGTAAGAAAAATTTATCACTACCAATTCAGTTGATGCCATATACAGGATGTTGCAAAACAATACGGACAAAACCATCTCAGGAAATTCCTGACATGAAAATAAGGAAAAAGGTATAGACCATCAACGATGCACAAATGCTTCGTTTCCGCGCTATAGGCTGCCGGAAGCGTGGGAAAATGAACTATATAGCTTGATATTTCCAATGCCATTAACAGTAGAACTGAGACAGCATGCTACCCTTAAAGACTTGAGACCTGTTCTATCAAAAAATGCATATTCCAAAATTGTTCAATGGATGCGCAAGGGATTCTCAAAGGAAGTAGGGAATTTCTGGACATTCTATGGAGTAAATGGTGGATCGAAATAAGCACGAGTAAGACGAATTTTGAATTTTATTCTGATTTGCAATTCCCACGGATAATTTTTTTCTGCGTTCTCCGAGTAAAAATCTGTTTCCAGCACTGGTGATAGCAGACTTTATAGACAGGTATTTCCTGGTGTTTACTGTGCCATTGAAAACCCATAAGAAATTATCACGGACAATTTAAAGAGTCCTGGTGAGACTATTTGTGGTGGAGTAGTCATTGAAACATTCTTTTTTGAAGGAACTGTTACCAGCGATATCTTCAGCTGTTACAAAAGGTGGATATTTCCGGAACGTGAACATCCCTCGTTTCGCGGAGATGCATTTGATACGCCAACAAGATGTAGCACCGCCTCAATAAAAGTTCAGAGGCGAGAATCTTCTTAAACATGCAATCTCAGGAATGCACAACAAATCTCAGGCCATCGTGGCAAAAGAGAATAGCTAACTACAGGTCATGGGACCTCACACCATGTAGTTTTTCACTTTGGGATATCGTGAAGGATGAAGTTTTGCTTGGAAATCACGTGATCTGAATCACTTCGAACACTGGTTCCAGAACTCGACAAGAATAAAAATAATGTTATGACATCTGTCAATCGGTGCCCAACTGATGTGAATTGTGTATGAAGAATAATAGCCCCAAATAAGTATGTTCACACATTTCCTTTTGAAGTATTAGAAGGACTCATTATTGATGAAGGTAAACTTTGGAGGCGGAAGGCTTTCTATGTACAGTTGTTTAAAACTTGTCATTGTTGTAAAGTATGAGGTCTAAATAATACAATTTTCCAGAATTTTCTAACTCGTGTGTGAACTTCAATTTAGGGTAAAACGTGTTAAGACCTTTAAGAAGAAAATCTAACGGAGAGTCTGACTTAAATACGAGGAGGCTGTCATCAACATAGCGGGTATACCTACTACATTTTAGCTCTGGCTTCGATAGCAAAAGATTTTCTTGATGGCCCATGGTAATGTTAGTGAACTTCCCATAGTCAAACCTTCCTTTTGAATGTACTGCTTATCCTCAAATTAGAAAACATAAAAAGAACTTAGGAAGGTCTGATTACTGATCCCTCCTACACGTAACAAGGAAAATACAGAAGAAACGTTTTACATAGACTTAACACATCATAACCTGTTCCAAAAGTTCCATGTACTGGTTAGAAAAGGTATGAAGTTTGCTATTAGGCCAATAAGTTAGTAATTTCGTATACTCCATTGAAAAACCGATCTGTGTATGAATCAGTGCTTTTGCAGTTAACCTACGAATAACTTGGCTAAAAGAAAAGTTGGGTGTAGGAACTTCTGGTTCGTTAATCTTTGCTAACCTTAAAATGATGGAAACTGAAGGATATATGTAGGAATTATTAACTTTCATTACCTTATCTTTAAACAGGATGGAACCACGAATCCCGGCACTGACTTATTTTTCTATTTGGTGAAAAGGGTTGAATAGAAGATTCTTAAATTTTGTGTTGTATCATTTTATCAGTATTACATATTTGCTGCCTTTATCGCTTTATGCACGAACATCAATGCGCCATTCAGTTAATAATTCGATAGTCGATATAAAAATGTATGCCTTGCACTGATTTTTAAGTTTCTGCAATATCCTTCTATACCACCCTAACCTTACCTTCCATTCTACCCGACGTTGCAGATAACTTATGTTGCGAAATCAATAGTAAGAGTGTATGCCATATTAATGAGTGTGACTATTATTGGAAAGACTTGCTGCTCCAAAGGGAAGAGCATGATTCGTCCTTCTCCACGTATGCCGAATTTTATTTTTATGTAGGTTTTTCTTGGTAAAATACTATAACTCAGACCTAATGCTCAAACTCAATCCTTCTAAAATTATCTTGTAATTTAGAGTATTGAAACTGACACGTCGGCTTTTTAATCAACTGAAGAATTCCGGTATAGGTGAGTGAGTTATTGTGTGCGCCCGAAAACTAAAATCCTACACAAAATAAATGTAAGAGTTTGTTTGGAATTTTGTCGTTCGCTACGTTAACTACGAAGTAATCATAGCTTTAGTATTACCATCTGTGAGCCAAGGACGCGTATAACTTTTATGTGCATAAATTGATGTACTTTGTTTTCAAATTTATCCCACAATACTTCCATAATGTATGTTCTTAAATTGTAGCATTTTTCGGTATAAATGGTTAATTTCTTTTCCCTTTTCTTTAGCTGATACTTTTGACTTGAACTTCATCTATGGCCTTTCGGCAAATTGACTCAGGACACAGCTTTGAGTAAAGCAAATGCGTATCGTATGGAAAACTGTAGAAACATTGTTTGATGATACAGGCAATTTCCACTTCACAAATTTAGGTATTACATAAGAAACAATAAGGTCCAATAAAACAAATATCTAAATGAAGCCGAGAAATTTGGTGCCTTTAACGTTGAACGTAGAATAAGGTAACCATTCGTCCCAGATCTTCGGGGACAGTCCCGGAAATAACACTTCCGTCCCCGATTTTCAGAAAATGTAAAATGACTGTAATAATTCCTCAACCTATCAGCAAAACCCAGTTCCACTGAAAAAAAAAAAAA
>JAGDQP010026946.1:0-25420 GCA_022664845.1 Lepisma saccharinum
TATATACTGTGTGTGTGTGTGTGTGGTGAAGATGAAGAAAAAAACTTATAATAGGTGTAAGAAATAGATAATGTAATATCATTTTTATTAACTGAAAACTACTGATAATGTAATAGCAAGTTAAAGCTGAATTGACTAACTTCAGGCCTGCCTTTTAATTATAATTTAACACCTCATCCCATCAATAACAACATGTCAAGAGTTTAGAGGAAGGATTTTTTTGCTAATATTAGTACATTCATGCAATGTTTACTTTATCAAATATGACATAATCTATCTAACCTAAGCTACCCTTAGACCGAAGTGCAGGACATGCCCGCCGCTTATTTTTGAAGTAAAACAAAAAAAATCATTCCCTTTACTAAAACTAAAGTAGTGCCAGTGTTCTAGCCCCTAATCAGAAAATTGAATCTTGGCTGCATAATATATAAAATGGGTGGTGAAGCACGTCGTAGTCCACTTGTGGATCTACTCATGAGTGAACTACGACGTGATTCACCATCCATGTTCTATATTTTGTTTTGAAAATCTCATTTCCTGGACATAAATAAATCTTATTGAAAATTGACTTGGAAGTGAAGGGATTAGGGGCAGAGGATGTGTGGGATAGAGTAAATGGAAACGTGCCACCAAAAATGTCGAAGAGGGCATTCTTTATCTTCTAAGTTTTTTATATTTCGTAGCTACATATGAGTCGTCCATTTTCAAAACGTCTCTTGTCCACTTTCCATTATGGGTTATTTTCTCATATAAGAATGGGGAAAATATAATGATTTCTCTTTCTGCAAGGTACAATTGTCATTGCCATATATTATCCTAAAATGGAACACACTTCCATAAGTGGTTCTAACATAAACCACCAAACTTCTATGACTAGAAAGGTTCGCTGAATGGATGGTGGTCAATTTTTTTTTTTTTTTTTTGCCAAACAATAATCGTAATGATGATAATGATGGGACCCTAAGGTATCCAAAGACTTTCGTAAACTTTAATTTTTATGGGACATTTTAGTAACTTTAGAAAGCTGGGGTGTAATCTGAATCATAGAATAATGACTCAGAATGAAGGAAACCTATAATGAAATGCAAGTAATAGCTTTCCAATATTAAAAAATAACTATTGATAATGTAATGGAAAGCCAAAGTTGAATTGTTAACATCTTTGTATATTTTGTAAATAAAAGAAATTGGCGAGCAGTTCAGGTTAATAAGTTAGCTTATTTATTTTTCCTTCCCTGTCCCTTTCGTATTTGGGTTCTCTGGCGCATAAATTTTTAATCTCATTCTTTGCTCTTCTGGAGTTTATGTATGCGTTTGTATATTGAGCTATTTTAGCACCCAACTCTTTCTTCTCTCGATTGATTGACTTTATTATTAGGGCCTTAACGAAATTGTGAGTGTTTAAGGATGTCCTCAACGGATCTTCCAACAAATGCGTTTAAATTGGATACCTTACTAGGTTTGAACCCGTGACCGCACTCACTGAAAAAAGCGTATCATTAATTTAATTCTGGCAACCTACATCTATTCTTCTCTCAGTTTCAAAGTTAATACTTGCCAATGTGGAGTTTCTGGTTGCGCTGCGAAACTTTCATATTGACATTAACAATATTATATCTATATATCACCAGCGTATGTTTATTTTAGAGCAGTGTATCCAAAGGGAGTCCATAACAATTCTGTTGTGGTTGAGGTCATAATGTGGTTACTGTAATAAAGCAGGACAAACTGAATGGTCAATTAAATAAGTATTACTATCAAAGAACAATGGGTAGTGGAAACCACGAGACAAGAATTTTAATGAATATAGAAATAACTAAATACCGGTATTGGACTTATCTGAAGAAATTATGATGATAGTGGTTTGCAAGGCTCTGGGTCAAGTCCAGGTCGTGTCATGTGGGAAATGTGAGGAACAAATGCCATGTGGGAAGAGGGTTGCGTTCTTGTGTCCCCTTTGTTTCCTCCCACTTAATAACATTGACCCACCGCAGCACAGTAGCATCTTTTTTAAAGCATATATTTATCTTAAAAAGTTCGTTTCCTAATAAGACCTTAAAAAAATAATTCTGAATTAACATTGATTGTTTGTTATTTTTTAAAATAATTTTCTTAAAAACTAAAACTAAATATACTTAAGTAAATGTTAAATAAAATAATTTATGTTAAATTACACATTTTTAAATTTAACAAAAATCTATTAGAATTATGAAAATATTGTTCTTAATTAAAATTGAAGTCAAAGAAATCATGTTTCTTTTTTTTTTTAAGGAACCATCGACATCTCGTAATCCGATGTCGATAGCCACCATTTTGAATGGGCGCCATTTTCAATAACTACCGTTTTGTGATGTCTATCACCAATACTCGTGCTCTTCTGAAAGTTTCATTTGTTCCCCACATTTTAAACCAAAACATCATTTAGCCCCTACACGCATTACTACCTCCGAAATGTTACCTCGTATTGCAGAAATTTTCAAATAATTGCCCATATCCAGGGTTATACTTGTCATATTTAATTGATCCTTTCTTTCTAAATTAAAGCCTGAGTTAGAAGCTTTATTTTAGGTAAGAACATAGGTTTCTCTCAAACCAGTCGTTTCAAAGTAAATTATTAAATAAGAAAACATTTTAGGCTAAATTAAATCATTTTTACATTTAAATAGCTGAAAACTATTAGATTTATGAAAATATTACTCATAACTAAAATTGTAGCCACAAAAATTATCTTTAATATAAAAAAATGGTCGAAATAAGATAGCTCATAGCCGATATATGTTGATTTAATAAATAGCATCGCACGACATCTTGGATAGATACATTTTTGGAATGTCCATTACGTATTTTCGTGCTCTTTACATGCCAGTGTACAAGTGCTGAAAGTTTCATCTGGTCCTCCATTTTATAGGGTAAATCAGGGTGAAATTGCGCACAGTTTTAAAAATGATTATTCTAAGTCCCAGGATGTACTTAAAATAAAAATATCTAACTAATATGGTGACCAGTTATGTTCCTGACATGCACACCAAAACTTATAGTCTAATCACCCATCACTTAGATGTTAGATTTTCTTTAACATTACATCGCGGCGTCTCTCCCGTATGCTATGTTTGATACGCCGCATACAGAAGGAAACAGACTATAAGTGATTTCTCTGCCCAGACTGATGTTCCAATTGCCTTCTGTAAACAACCTTTCGCAACATTCAAGTTGGACGAAATTAATCTATGCAGGCCTACTTCATATTTTAGTTTTTATTATTTGTCTAATGTCTACTGTAGAGTACCTACAATGTTACAATGTAAGGGAGAAACAAAAGTTAAAAAATCATGGACCATGTTCAGCACCTGTTTTTTAACTGAAAAAAACAAGTTGAAAAACAATACAGTAGATATAGGCTAAGTTTAGACCAGTTTCAGTAGAATTCAAAAATAGGCCTCCAAAACAAAAAGTAAAAAGAAATCAATGAACTTAGACTACGAAATATTTTTGCAATTGCTTCTTTTAACTTGTCTGGGTCCCTGGGTCTCACTATTCCCTGCTTTCGTTTGTAACATGTCGGCATTTTCAATTGGCCTAACATAAAGATAAAGATGAAAATGTATTTTTACTATTTTTCAGTTATTGTTTAAAACAACCACAATTAATTACATAGGGATAAAATAACAAACGCATAAATAAGTGTAGTTAGTTTTCATAGACAGCATAACTTATTTATACCTTCACTAACAATGTTTCATAATTCATCTCAAATCATAGGCCTAAATTCATTCCGTCTGGCGTGTGTCCTTTATGAGAAAAGTGCTGCATGTATACCGGATTTCATGGCGGCATCTATCCCGTATGCTGTGAATGAGACGCAGCATCTCGTAACTCATTGACCTTGAGAACCAAGATCGCTAAACTAGACGAACAACATTCTGAAAAGAACATGCTGTTGCTACAAACCACATAAACTCATAATAATGTAGTACTTTACCGTCAAATACGAATTTACTGTAAGGTGAAAGAATAATGAAGGAAAAATATCAGACTTATCTCAGTTAATGCAACGTACAATGTGTAAAAAGAAACACACACTCACACGTCCACTTCATTTTTCCTCTTGCGTCTATTGTGCTCCAGCGTGTCGCATTCGACCGCACTCTGTTGACAATTCCCAAAACTAGGGGGAAGGGGTGCGCAGTCTATCCCGTATGCAGCGACTCTCCCGGAATTACTCTAACAATAACTTGTCTGGCACAAGGACTCTTACGTTGAGTATACACTGAAAGAGTCTGAGATTTAGACTTTTGATTTTGATAGTGGAGACCTTAGTGAGTATGAGAAACCATTTTCTCGCCCCCAGGGATGGGCGACAACTGCAGACGGAAGGAGAAAAGCCCCCAAAACAGAATCAATCATGACTAGCTTATTAAAGATGATAAGGCAGAAACTTTTTTTTTTAAATTGTAGCTAATAAAATTCTCTACAATAAATGTTGTGATACAAAAATATATATCTTTAACACTTTCTGCGTAAAAAATGATTTTGTCAGAAATAAGCGAAAATTAGGATTTTTCAGTAAAAAAGGGTTCTTTTCCTCCGTTTATCAGTAATGTTATTATTCTTAATAACAACAAGTATAAAATTCATATTTTTTCTCACATTGAAATAATTATCTACAAAACTATCCAGCAAATGCTTTGAAGAAAGTGGCCGCGCATCATGATAGTTTGCCTATCCACATTGAAAATAAAAGTACACTTAAAGTGCACAGTATGTCCCGAAAAAGTTCATAATATGTTCCAGTTTTACCACGTTTTAGTGCATAATATATGAACTTTTCGTGAACTTAATATGAACTACACCACAATTTTAATGCACAACGTATGAACTTTTGGTGTGCTGATACCCAATTCATGCACAAAAAGTTCACTTAAAAGTGGCAAATGTACTAAAAGTGATCTGAAAATGTACTCCAGATAATGTGAACTTCAGTAAATATGAACTTAATGTGTACAAACTATGGACTAAGGGTAAGAAGCCAATAAAAGACACATTGAGCCAGGGTCTAAAATTGAGTGGAGTACTCCACACTTTACGGAACTGTAGGAAACGAGTGTGGAACTATAATTCTTAAAGTGTGGAGTGGTATTAATGTGAGTACCTTACTTTTCTCGGATTATGCATTTAAACGCGTTTAGTGTGTCAAACTAAGTCTTGCTGATTCAATACATTCATTATGCAATTTGTTACTCAATTCCATATAACTGCCAGTATATAATATTAAGCCAGAGTTAATACGTATAGGTGTCTCCTAGATGGCAGGGAAAACCATTGCCAATTTTGAGGTGAAGGAACTTTTTAACTATATTTAGTTTTCAAACGTTTTCGGTTGCATTCATATAGTTTTAAAATATGCAACTAACTGCACGTTTATCTGTTGTTTCAATAGGACATTACACTTTTCCGATATAATGAAATGTGTTGTTTCGTAGATAAAAAATACACGATCCTTTGAATCCGTTATAGAAATATGTACTACCAGAGATAACATACATCAATAACCGCCAAAAATTTAGCCGAAGCACCGTAGACTCTCAACAACCAATCAACCCAGGAAATATTATCCTGGGAAATATATCCCAGGAAATATTTTAGCCCAACCCCTGCTGTTATGAAATCGCTGGCCAGAAAGGAAAGGCGTTTTGAAGTTTTTAGGAAGTCAATGGAACAGCCCTAGTATAACGGTGTATTTGCCTCTGCAGAAAAACAGACTGAGACAGCGTGATGATCATGGAAAAATGACAGTGAAATTCTTATGTAAGAAAAAGTGACTTTTTTCTTCCAATGTGACTATTTTTCTTACCGGTTTGTTTCCTGTATTTTATGGTTTAATACAATACAATTAAATATGTATCCTAATGTGGCTTTAATTTTGTTTGCTCTGAATGCCAAAATTTCCTACATAATAATAATAATAATAATAATATTTTTTTGGTCGCAGGTAAACATGATGTACTGGAAAGAACACTGATTATATGTCAAAACAAATGCTGACTAAACTAGTTTTTCTATACTATATAAAAATTTTACCAGTGTGGAGCTGTGATTTCGTTGAATTTTAGGCCCTGCATTGAGCACACACAAAAACTCACAATTTTAAGTCGGTTCACATAAAGTTAACATGCGTTAAAAATAAAATTCATTTTTGGTAAAGTTTTTGTGTGCCTTTTATGCCAGGAGATTTTCAGTGCAATTAATGCTAACATACTAGACGTATCACCAGCTTACATTGTCTATGCACTTACACAGTCAGAGGTTCTGACTTTTTGATTTTGATGGTAGGGATCTTATTAAGTACAAAATAATTTCGTTGGCTCCGGGGGTGGGCGAAAACTGTGGCAGGAGGGGGCAAATTCCCATCACGGAATCAATCATTAGTTACTTACTAACAATGGCAAGGCAATAATTCTTTTTGTAAATTGTAGGTAATAAAATTCTGTATAATAAATGTTCTGACACAAAAATTATATTTTTAATAATTTCTGGATAAAAAAAAATACTTTGTAAGAAGTAAGTAAAACATTAGAAGTTTTGTTTAAAAAGTAGTCATTTTCCTCGATTTATTGGTAATATCTTAATTATTATTAACAATAAGTATACTCGTAATAATCACGATGTTTCTCACATTGAAATAACTATGCCCCAAAAAGTCAAGCAACTGTGTTTTTAAGCAGGTGGCCGCGCGCCATGATAGTTTGGCTTTGCAAGTAATGCTTTCGTTGACTGTACACTGAGTCAGAGATTCTGACTTTTGATTTTATTAGTAGAGACCTTATTGTGTATGAGAAATCATGTTTTCGCCTTCGGAGATGGGCGGCAACTCTGGGCCAAGGGGGGATATTCCCAAGAAACATCAATTACGGGATCGATCATAAGTAGCTTCCTAAACATGGTAATGCAAATATTTGTTTTTAATTGTAGGTGATAAAAATGTTTATAATAAATGTCCTGACACAAAAGCTGCTATGCCGGCCGCGTGGCCTAGCAGTCTGCGGCGGTATACCATTAGCTCGAAGGTCCCGGGGTCGATTCCCGGCATGGGCATGGGTGTGGATTTTAACATCTAAAGGCGAATCGTGACGGGCCGAAGTCCAAAGTTACTATATTGGCCCATATAAAAATTAAGTTTACAAAAGTTTTACAAAAGTTCCTATCTTTAATAAATTCTGGGTTAAAAACTACTTTATTAAAACATAAGCTAACAGTTAACGTTTACAAGTAAAAAATAGTATTTTTCTTCCGTTTATTAGTAATATTTCTATTTTTTATTTGCAATTCACATAATAAATTTATTCATATATAACAATAAACAATGCATAAAAATATCATTCTTGCACTAAAATAAAACCCGGTATATTGGGAATTTCTTTAAAAAAAAACATCGAAACATCAATCGTCGTTCAGGCACAATTATAGAAAATGTTGTCGGAGTCTAAAAACACTGAAATTTAAAGCGCGAATTATGATTGTCTGTTGTTCATTACAAGGAAATAGTAAAAGGAAGAGAATTCATTTTCAATTTGTCCTAGGAATGTCCATTTTGACCGACATTCGCTACTTTGTTCCCTTGCTTGAAAATGACATATTCATATAGTCAGAGGTAATGCACTCCCCAACCAGGTCACTCACATGAACATGGTTGCAAGGTCCATTCTAATATTGAAAGGAAGTTAGAGCTCCAATTTTACTAACAATCGCCGAGGTTCTGGTCCCATTAACATCTCAGACATACAAATATTGATTTTTATAAAATAGGTTTGTAACACTGACAATTATAGTGCTTAGAAAAAAATACCTACAAACATTTTCTATTGCGTCGAATAATTAGGATGACCAGACGTCCTCTTTTACCCAGATATGTCCTTTTTTAAAGGTTTAAGAAAGGCGTCCGGGGAATTAAAAAAATTATTGCTAAATGTCCTCTTTCTCCAATGCCCCTGGACCAACGAAAGGGGCATTAACTGTTGAAAGAATCAAGGGTAAGACATATGTACATTATAATTTCAAAGCACTTTCATGTTCTTAATTTTATTATTTTCTCTGAAAAACAAAGATTTTTTTTGATGAGATAAGAGCTTCCATAAAATACATAGAATCAAATTAAGGAACCTGAACGAACATAACAGAAATTAATCTCTTACAAGAAAACATTATTCCCCTTTTACTTTGAATACATAATAAAATCAAATCCAGTAGTTGGATGTCTCAGAGACAGACTCAATTTTTAATAATTTTAAATAATTTGCTGAAAATATTAATATTATGTGTTTAAATGGTTGACGATACTGAGAACTACGACGCCTGATCAAAACGGTCTCTGGTCTCTAGAACCTAGGTTTAATGTGGGAAAACTTGGCAAAACTGACAACGGGGACAACCTCATCATTTATATGATGTGTAGAATAATGCGCATGCCAAATTTAGTGCAGATATATCCACAAGCGCCTGGTTAATGTGTTAAAAACTTCCCCATGTACAGGGCTAATTTCAGTTTCCTACACTCGAAACCTCTATTTTTTTACTTATTTGTGACAAAATCATTTTATACCCCAGAAAGTATTAAAGATACGAATTTTTGTGTCAGGACATTTATTATAGAGATTTTCATTTCCAGAGGCGAGGCCATGATTTTTCATATCTCTGTTATAGTTTCGTGGTGTAAAACGAAGCGATCCTAGCCTTAAAAGTATGTACAAATATGGTAGGGAGCCATACACTTGGAGGGATTGAAGGAAAAGCCAGTGAAAGCTGTAGTGAGAATGCTCGGCCCTTAATTAGAGCCCCGGACGTCCGATTAGGATGCAAGCACACTCTACCATATGAACTACATCGCTCGTGTTAACAATCTCTCTACTATCGCTCGTGGAGGTTTGCCTACACTTAAATCGTAGTGTTTGAAAAACAGTCATCCAAAAAGTGTGCCGATACAGTCATATTCCAGAATCAATTTTAGGTAGATTTCGAAGAAAATATACCTATTGAGATCGGTACGATATGAAAGTGTATATTTATTTATATATATATATATATATATATATATATATATTAACACGCTAGCGGCCATAATTTTGAAGATATTTGAACCAAATTTTTATATGTTGTTTCTAGGCTTAATAGCTCGGTTAAGTTCGTTAATGAGCAAAATCGGTCGCCATCTTGGATCCAAAATGGCCGCCGAACCCATTGTTGTATAGAATACACAGCCTAAACCGCTGAGGCTATTGAAATCAAATTTGGCATAAAGGTACAACATCACTTTTTGATTATGAAAATGTTACCCAATGAGTTCAAAGACGCCATCTTGGATCCAAAATGGCGGACCTAAAAATCCATTTTCCACACCGTTTGAGCTAGAGATACGAAATTTGGCATAAAGGTGCATTATGACGAGTAGCTTAGGGAAATATCACAACATTTGGGAAAAGTCGCCATCTTGGATCCAAAATAACCGCCCAAAATCCCATATTGCACACCGTTTTAGCTGGATAAATGAAATTTTACTTGAAGTTGTACTATCACAAGTAGGTCACGACGAAATAAGAAAACTTTCAAAAAGTCGTCAACTTGGATCCAAAATGGCCGCCCCAAAAACCAAATTTCCAAATCATTGAAGGTAGAGAAACGAAATTTTCAAAGAAGGTGTATGGCCAAGAGTAGGTTACAATAAATGGGGCAAATCTTCCCTTTGGGGGCGCAGCCAACCGTGGGAGGGTGAAGATGTACTCCGTGGTGGTGTAGTGCTGCAGGGAGATTTTGGTTAAGATAAAGGAGGCGCATCCTCTCAAAAGCACTGAAGTTGAGGGGCGAGCCCCGGCTCCCAGCGAAACTTCGAAATCTACCTCAGCCTGTAGGCCTACCGAAAGGGATTTTTTAATATCAACCCGACACTGGATAATATTCCAATGTTGTAATTTTAACAACAATAAAAAGATTTTTAAAGTTTTAAAAACAAAGTAATATATTGTTGAAATTTAATTTGTGTTATGGATACAGTTAGTTCATCAGACATTAACCAGTGTTCTTTTTACCGAATAAAATTGTTTTTTAGGCAATTACGTCTTCATGCAGAAGGTAAGTCAATATGATTTTCTATATATGAATTATCCTAATTGAATTTACTGTAATGTTCTTTTTTTATAATAACTGAAAAGATGTTCGCACACTTTCATGAATGGCAGCAGGATAAACACTTCAAGTCCTGCTGCCATTCATCCTAGTTGAGGCTTTCCAGAGTATTTGTGACTTACACATGAGTAAAATGCTCCGACGTTACACTTAACAAACGTCCTGGTTTTTTACCTTCACCTCTCTTAGAAAATGGTCGCGGAGGGGGGGGGGTCGTCTCTCAAATTGAGTGGCTGAAGATTTATATACCAACGGACACTCACAAATGAAAGGGTTTTTTTTTATCTAAGTTTTTTCTTTCTAAATGATTTTCTGTACGTCACTCCTTGTATGTAACATTTAATACATAATTAGAAGATTGGAAACGCATAATTTCTAGGTTCTTTACGCCTATTTGTCTCACCGTTATCAAGATCTTTTCGGACATGAATGTGCTGCTTTTAGTTACAAGAATAGGAACAACCAGTTCCATCAACCGTTAAAGGCTAATTCACACACGATGCCGTGCCCATGCCGTGGTCCATGAAGTTTCTTTTCAGACTGTAACATCGAACATTCATTGAGTTGACTTTTTTTAAAATTCTCACATGACGTACCGTGTCTGTGCCGTTCCCCTGCCATGCCCTGACAATGCCGTCTTGCAAAGAAACCATCCTGGTCGCGGCTTGACGGCCGCGATCCTACGGGTTTCCTCGAAGTACACGAAGCGACACAAAATTAACCTTATTGTCAACATCAGTTTCTCTTCAGGGGAAATGGAACATCTCCACCTTGAATTTTGTTTCTGCAGGTCACATTGCACGACGTGTAATAAAGTTTTAAACTTCACAACACTCATACTGAACACTAAAAAATACTTATCTTGATCGTCTTTAAGTCTCGCAAAAATAGTCTGGAATTCTCCCTTCTCTTCTCTTGCTCTCTACAGGTTATGAACCCAGTATCTCAGTTCTTTCTTCTTATTTTCCATAAGAATATACGCACTACAAGCAAAAACATGTTCGTTCTTGCTATCAATCTTTGGAACTGGTGCAGAAAGTAGTAGCAGCACGGTATGGGAACGGCGCTCTAACCTCCAGTTTTACAATCGACGGCTAATCTTCCGGTCAGGGCTAAGTTGAGGTCAAGTCATATTTTGCGTACGCCGATTGGCCAAAATAAGACTTGGCCTCAGCTTAGCCGTCGATTGTAAAACTGGATCTATGTGTGAATGGTCGAGGCCATGGCACGGACGGAGCATGGTAGGGGAACAGCATGGTCACGGCACCGTATGTGTGAATTAGTCTTAATAGTTAGATCGGTTGATCTTCACAGGGGACCCTGAATATGCGAGTTTTTGGTACATTGCAGTAATTTCAAGCTTGAACCAAGGTAAAATTAGTCCAAGCTTTTCCAGTTTATCTGTGTTAAGTTTCGTTAGATTAGATTAGATCATTATGACATCCGGGGGAGTATCTAAAGTCAATCTGGAAAGAAAAAAATAAATATATTTAGAGCCTGCATATGGAAACATTTTATGTGATTCAAAAGAAATTTGTTAAAACGAGACCCAAATGAACCTATTTAAATGAATTCAGTTATCAGCAACAAAAAGGAGTAGAGTTGCTATAAGAAAAAACTACTAGAAGTTTGGAACTAAATTGAGTTGAATTTATTTATGGCCTTTCAGCATCAGACACACACAACGAGATAGACTGGGAAGAGGATTAGAAAATATTCGACCAGGGCCTAATTTTAGGTACCTGCAGTTACATGGTGTGGTTGTCTGAGGAAACCAGGAGATTTTAATGCAACAGGCTATCTTCAAGATACGGTGCCACGTGCATTTTTTTTAACATACCTGCAGGGTTCTTCAACTCATGTGGAAACACTTCCGGTACGAATAGCCCACTCTCGCGTAGCTTGAACTAAGTAACAGCGAAAAGCGCTCAATCCGGCAGCTGCAGTTTGGTCTTGTGATTAAGGCGTCGCGTCGGGAAGCTGTTCTGAAGGTCCCGGGTTCGTACCCTGGCGTCGAACTTTTACATATTTTTTTAAAGAAAATTAAAGTTTTTTCCCCTTTTTTATGTAAATATACAAAAGGAAATTTAATAAAAGTTTTGATTTGTAATTTCAAAAGAGGCCACTAAAAACTAGGATGTGTATAAACCCACCATCGCTCGGTGTGCAAGGGGAGAATGCGTCCGAAGGAAGCTGGGCGGCGTTATCCGCGGGGGTGGGGACGCAGCCCCCGGTTAGCGGTGGGCATACGCAAAAGTACTGTTTACTCAAAAGTTCTGGTTACGCAAAAGTTCAGTGCCGTACTGGAAGTGTCTCCAAGCGGACTCTCCGCAGCCCTGCAACTTTGCAGGTAGTTCTGAAAAAAATGCGTGCCACGTACCTTGTTGCTTAAGCATTTTACACACCGTAGAAAGATCATGCCAGAACTTCAATTATTATAAGCGTTACTATGGCCAGTACATGAATAGAAACTTATTACTTTTGCTTGCTATTTACGAACGTTGCATGTGAATTAGTCATTCGAAATTATTTTGTTAAGATTGGAATCTTACGTAATCCTAAGTATCTATTTTATTAAGCGAGCAAATGAGTGTTAAGAAAAACGAGTTGGTTCATGTTTGAAAAGTACGAATCTTAGCGAATGATGACGATTTTGAGTATTAGAACGTATTCATTATCCAAATTATTGCGTAAAATGCGAAGGAAAGTTTTATTTTAATATGACATGCACAACAGTGCATGCAGCCAAGTTCTCCATGTCACAAAACGTCAGCCTTGCCAGAAGCATGTTATACAGGAATAAGAGGTTTTGGCGAAACCGTGGGAAAAAAGATCTAAAAGATAGGAATGTGAGCTTTCAAAGTTAAGGAGATATGGCAAATATGTGCAGGTGTGCAAAACTTCATATTCGTAGCTTGAAGCATATTCAAAATTGCGTATTTTAGGCTAACTGACTCACTCACTCATCATATTGTTTAGGGTGTTCAAAATAAGCTAGAAACATGAAATTTGGCATGAATATGGAGAAAGATAAGTAAATAAAGAAACAATTCCGACATTTTGAAAACGTCGCCATCTTTTATTCAAAATGGCCGCCAAACGTAAAACATCAAAGAATACACAGCCTAAACGGTTGAGGCTAGAAAACCAAAATTTGGTACGAAGGTACATCATCGCTAGTAGGTTAAAACAATATTATAAAATCTTGAAAACGTTGCCATCTTGGATCCAAAATGGCCGCCAAAACGAAATTTCCATAGAATACACAGCCTACACGGGTGGAGCTATAATAACGAAATTTGGTATGACAGTACATTATCATTAGTAGGTTACAAAAATATTACAAAGTATCTCCAAAGACACAATCTTGGAACCAAAATGGCTGACCTCATAATCCATTTTCCACACTGTTTGAGCTAGAGATGCGAAAATTAGCATAAATGTGTATTATCAGGAGTAGTTTAGGAAAATATTACAACATTTTGAAACAGTCACCATCTTGGTTTCAAAATGGTAGCTCAAAAATCATTTTCCGCACCGTTCGAGATAGAGAAATTAAATATATGAAGATGTATCATCACGATTAGGTAACGACAATATAAGAATACGTTAAAAATTTCGCCATCTTTAATACAAAATGGCCGCCCAAAACCCATTTTCCAAACCACTGAAGCTAGAGAAATAATATTTGGTATGAATGTGTCCCATCACGAGTAGGTTACAAAGGCGAAGCCCCCCAGCGGTATGGCCATCTGCACCATGAAGGCCAACTCCGGGAAAGTCTGGTTACGATAAAGAGACGCAGCGAAGCGAGTATATATATATCGTCATCGGAACTGCGATATCTCCTGTGTGGATTTTTTTTAACTTTTCATGTTTTGATACACTTCGTATCAAAAAAATTGCGACAGCGAACGCTGTGCAGCTAGGAAACCCAAATGATACCTTCTTATCCCATAATCGTGTCTGGTAAACAGACCCCTCTTTCTCCTTCCCTCGTCTCACCCATACGAAAATCAGCAAACATCATGAGCATTTATTTTTTCAAAATAGACATCTATCGATAAAATGAAAGAATAAAAGTGATATTGCTGTGAAATCCGAGCAAAAACACCAGAGGAGCAAAATGTTCAGCCAATTTCTTCAGCCCTAAAATGTGGTGAAACGGAAATAAGCCAAGTTCCTCGGCGACAACATGTAAGAGGAACACTGGAAATTGGCGCGAGGTGGCAAGGTTCATGATCTTCAAATCATAAGGTTGGTGGCGGCTCTAAACCCACTGCACCCAGCACCACTAAAGCTAAGGCTCGAACATCATGAACCTTGCCACCTCGCGCCATTGTCGAGTGTTCCTGCGTATCCCACAAAACGTCAGCACTGCCAGAAGCATGTTATACTGGGACAAAAGTTTTTGGCGAAATCGGCGATTTCGAGGCCCCATAAGAAAAAAGATGTTAAAGATAGGAATATGAGCTTTCAAATCTAAGGAGATATGTCAAATATGTGCAGGTGTGCAAATTTTCATATTCGTGGCTTGAAGCATATTCGAGTGTGAACCCCTGAAATTGAGTATTTTAAGGTTACTGATTCATACACTCACATTCACTCACTCACTCATATTGTTTAGCGTGTTCGGGATAAGCTAGAATCATGAAATTTGGCATGTAGGTGGAGGATGATAAATAGGTAAAGGAAAAAAAATCGTTATTTTAAAAAGTCGCCATCTTGTATTCATATTGGCCACCAAACATAAAATTTAAAAGAATGCACAGCCCAAATGGCTGAAGCTAGAAAGCCAAAATTTGGTATAAAGGTACATCATCTTTAGTAGGTTAAGGAAATATTACAAAATCTAGAAAAAGTTGTCACCTTGGATCCAAACTGGCCCCAAAATGAGACGCAGTCGGAGTATAACCCTAGATCAAATGGTAAGTCTACAAAGCTCGCATACTCCCGCAAGTTCATCTACCCCCCTTGACTGTTTCGTTCATTCACCCACGCATTCATAACGACCGAGCACCCACGAGTACGACACGACAGTTACACGACACCACGCAGACGCACGGTACATAAAGTCTATTTACATTTACTTTATAAGTGTTTTTCTTAATAAAGTCTTTCAGCTCCGGTTTAAGAATTTCATTTTTTCTATATGCGAGATCCTGGTCGCGAGCTGATCTAGGGAATTTCTTAAGTTCTCATCCTCTATCATGTTTTTCACTGTTAAATTTTGCAGTTCCTGTCTTAGGTCATTGATCTGCCGATCTACCGTTCCATCTATGTTTTCCCGACTTCTCGGGGACTCAGTGACCACATGCTCCGGTGTTGAGATCGTGCCACACTCGCATAACGGAGTTTCCGTCATTCCAAGTTCAAATAATTTTGCTCTATAAGGTCCATGACCACTTAAAAAGTGTACCTCACCCCTGCCCGGATTCCATTGTTCCCATTTTAGTATACTGTTAACATTATTAATTATTCCAAAAAGTCTTCTTGATTTACTACTGGTTTCCCACAAATTTTTCCATTTAGTTATAATACGTTCTTCTATATCCTCTTTTGTATTTGCCAAAAATCCCAAAGTTTCTGTTGCCCTAATTGATTTTTTTTATCCAATATTGAGTTGCCGATTTTATGATCTCCAGGTGCAGAGATGCTATACCCAAAAATATTCAGTGCCACACCTGGTGTTGTACTATACTCGCCAGACATTCTTAGTAGTACTGACCTCAGTGCACTGCCGATCTTTTCTGCGAGTTTTTTTTTATTTTCTGTCAATCTGTGTGCCCATATGCTTGCTCCATAGATGCCTATTGAATTAATGATCTGATTGTGATATAATTTAATATATTTTAGAGGTAGTACAAATCTAGTATTTGCAATTGTTATTAATTTATTACCAATTTTGAGTATTTTACTTTTTGTTGCTTCAATATGTTCCATGAAGTTTAACTTTTCATCCAGAATCACACCTAAATACCTAAAGGTTTTAGCTCGCTTTAAATTTTGATTATTGTACTTAATTGTTGGGTTTCTTTCTAACTTCCCCTTAAAGATCATATACTGCGTCTTTTCCGCTGATACAGTCAATTTGTTGTTATCACACCACGTACTAATGCCCCCCAGAATTCTTTTTGCCTTGGTTTCTATTTCCAATCTACAGTTCGCCTCCGCCAAGATGGCATTGTCATCGGCGTAGGCTATTATCGATGCTACCTTCTCCATTTCATTGATCATTTTCACGCAGGGGTCAATGCAGACATCCCAAAAAATAGGACCGCAAATCGACCCCTCTGAACACCCCTTGTTCGGTCTTCTGCTCAGTTTATCTCCAGGGACACACAGATTGACTAATCTATTTCTGCAGTAGTCCCCGAGCACCCTAATCAGGTAATATGGGATTTCGTCTTATTCAGATTTGCAAAAAGAGATTTACCTGACCACAACAGGTTGTCGAAGGCCCCCTTAATATCTTCAAAAATTGCGATCACATATTTTGGCTCTGCCTTCCTTACTCTCATACAGAATTTATTTAGCGCGTCCTGCGTGTATTTTCCCCTTCTAAATCCAAATTGAATTTGATCCTCTTCCAAGCCAATTCTTGTTGCTTGAAGTCTATTTATTATCACCTCAAAAATCTTGCCAATTACGTTTAGGAGGCAGATAGGTCTATATGATCTAGGGTTGGATTTTGGTTTTTCTTGGCTCTTTAAGAAAATTATTAAGTTAGCCTCCTTCCATTTAGTTGGAAATCTGCCTTGTTTCAATCTTGCCAGGTACGGCGTCCAAAGATCGGTTGTCATTTTAAAGATCTCGGATTTAATGCCATCTGGGCCTGGAGCTTTTTTATTTTTTATTTAATAGCTAATTCGTATTCTTGATTTTTTGTTGCTCTTCTGTTTCGTTCTCTTCCGAATCTTTTGGTATTAGTTCATTCATCAATAAGTCCGCTGACTCCTTCCATGTCGTAGTATATGTGTCATCTGATTTGTTTAAGGTTGCCAATGTCGTTGGTGATGTTGTTTCCATAAACATTTTGTATGGAGAACCCCAAGGATCTAAATTCAAATTATTTATAGTATCCACAAATATATCCCACGACTCCTTCTTCCTAATGTTTAATTTTTCTTTGTACACCTGTTCAGCTATTCGATATTGTTCCAGTTTCCTATTTCTAAGCTCAGGTCAGAGTTTGCTGATAACTTTTACGTTTAGCCCTGACGATCCTCCTCTGTGTTTCCAGCTCGGCGCACCAGAAAGGGGCTGTGGTGTTTGTTTTGGCCTCCCCTGCGGTGAACCAGCGGTCCCCATTGCTTGCTTTACCTTGTCTTCAATCTTCATGGCTATTAAATCCACGTTAGCGCCATCTTCTATCTCAGGCAGTACTGAATGACTCTGAAATATGTCCCAGTTCATTCTATTTATGTTGTATTTGATAGAGTCCTCATCTTAGACATACTACAAGATATACGCATATGTTTAAGTATTCCAGTGTTGCTAAAGAGCAGCTAGTGTTAGTCATCTGTAGGTTTCTATTTCAAATATTTCAGACCTGAAATTAAGTTAATATTATTTACTTATTTGTACGGTGGTATTTGCCACTTCGCTCAGTTTACTTGCTAAGTTAGTTTTCTTGTGCATTCTTCAGGTATTTGGTGTGCAGTATCAGGAAAAAAATGGGTGTCAAATTTAGCGCTTTCGTTCTCACGTATTTTCTTCAATATGGGGGGCCGGCCGGGGGGCCGAGCGGTCTGCGGCGGTAGGCAATCGGCTCGAAGGTCCCAAGTTCGAGTCCCGGCAGGGGCATGGGTGTTTATTTTAACACTTAACAGCTAAAGGCGAATCGTGACGGGCCGAAGTCCAAAGTTACTAGACTGGCCCATACAAAAAAAATAAAGTTTTCTATATGGGGGAAACCAATTCCAAATGGCCTGTACGGTCTAATGCTAGCATTTCTAACAAAATATTCCTCTCTTTACCCCCAACTCCCACCACCACCAAATACACTCATGAAACACGTGGATTACAATCGACTAAATATCCCGTTTGTGTATACGGATTTTCTATTTGTGTGGCTATTAGTTTGCGATATGTGCTTAATATTTAGAAGCTTAAGTCCTTATCTATTTTTCTGTATGGGTTTGTGTGCACTATGTACACATTATGTATACATCTCGCACTACCTGCTAAATACTCTATAGATGGTTATGTAACAGACCACTTTTATCTGTTTTAGATGCATGTTACATTATGTGCACACCTTTCGCCTAACGGGTTTCAGTGAGTCCATTCATGGATTTGTCCACAAGTTTATCAATTTCAGGGATTTCCGTTACCCGTACCGATTTATTTTGGTCACTTGATTTGGTTTTAGTATATATTTCTTTATTCCAATTGTATCTCTGTATTTGAATGTTTTAATTTAGTGTCTTTCTTCCGCTTATGCCACAGTAATGTTGCTTAGCCTCTGATACATTAGTCACCGTTAAGTTGCACCTTCTTCCTCTCCTGAGTTGAGAGGATTTTGGTTTCGTTCTTTCTGGTTTCCTTGATGGTGTACAACTTATGAACTCTATAACAAAATTCTTCAGTTGATTAACCTCGTAGTTTTCATTTCCTGTTTTCTTCCATTGTTTTCTGTGTTGTGGTTTTACTCAAATTTTTGTCCTCAGAACATTCGTTTTCAAGTCCGTTGCTCATCAGATCGATCACGTATTAGTAGACAGACGAAGACACACCAACACAATGGATGTTAGGTCATACAGAGGAGCGGAAGGTGACATCGACCATCAATGAGTGATCACAAAAGTAAGGGAAAAGTTATGATGCATCGCGAACAGAGAAAGCAAGGGATCAAAACAACTGAAATTCGAAGTGAAACGATTAAATAATGCGAGCATAAGAGCAGATTACCAACTCGAACTCTCAAATAGGTTCGAAATCCTAGCCGACTCGAGTAATAATAATGATGATATTAATAATGAAACTGATGTAAGTAAGATGTGGGAGGCAATTCGTGAAACAATTAAGAGCGCAGCGAAGGAAAGTATAGGTGAGAAGAAACAACAGAAAAACAAACCTTGGTTTGATGAAGAATGCCTTAAGCTTCATGAGGAACGAAAACAAGCAAGGCAACGATGGCTAAGTAATAAAAGCGAAGCAAATACCAACCACTACAGTAACGCGAAACGAAACGCCACACTAGGGTTCAAAAGCAAAAAGCGAGACTATGTGACACAGAAGATTCAGGAGATAGAGGAAAACGGAAGACAAATAACATACGAGATCTATACAAAGGGGTTAACTCGTTAAGAAAACGTTACCAGCCGAGGTTAGGAATGATTAGAAATGAACGTGGAGATCTTCAGGCTGATCCGACTAAAATTGTTGATGTGTGGAAAAGTTATTTCGACAAACTTCTTAATGTACACAACGGGGAACAAACAGAGGAATTTCAGATCCATACCGCAGAACCGTGGATTCCCGAACCTAGCGAGATCGAGATCGAAATGTCGCTAAAGAAATTGAAATACTTCAAAGTTCAAATCACCAGGAATAGACAATATTCCAACCGAATGAATTAAAGCAGGAGGAACGGCACTAATCAAGGAACTACATAAATTGAAAAGTGCTATATGGAGAAAGGAGGAGCTCCCAAAGGAATGGAAAACATCAATAATAGTTCCGATTTACAAAAAAGGCGATAAATCGGACTGTAATAATTATCGCGGAATCTCGTTACTTCCAACGTGTTACAAAGCATTAAGTAATGTTCTGTTAACACGCCTAAGTGTATACGTAGATCACCAATGTGGATTTAGAAGAAATAGATCCACGTTGGACCAGATTTTTGCCTTGAGACAGATTTTGGAAAAGAAATGGGAATACAATGGAACGGTTCATGAGCTATTTATTGATTTTAAGAAAGCATATGATTCTATCAAAAGAGAAAAGTTATACAGTATCCTGATACGATCTGGAATTCCGAAAAAATTGGTCCAACTAGTGAAGATGTGTCTCAACGACCCCATAAGCAGAGTACGGATAGGTAATAATATGTCAGATAGTTTCAAGATTCTCAGCGGATTGAAACAAGGCCATGCCTTGTCACCACTACTGTTTAACTTTGCGTTAGAATATGCGATTTTAAAATTTAAAGGGGACAAAAAGGGACTATCATTGAATTATCTGAATCAACTGTTCGTATACGCGGATGATGTAGATTTAATAGGGGACGATATAGATGCACTACAAGGCAACACCAATGTCTTAGTAGAAGCATGCGATGAGATAGGTCTACAGGTAAACATAGATAAAACAAAATACATGATAACAAGCCGAAGCACAGGGAATGAAGGAATTAAAAACATAAGAATTAGGGATGAGGTCATAGAGAAAGTAAACAAATTTAAATACTTTGGAGCATACGTAACAAGCAAAAATGAGGTCACGGAAGAAATAAAAAGTCGCTTAGTATCGGGCAACGCATGTTTCTATTCAGTCCAAAAACTTCTAACATCGCGATTAATATCAATAAGGTTTTGAGAAAGATATACGGGACGAGATGACTGGAGAATGGAAGAGACTGCATAATGAAGAACTCCACGGACTGTACGATTCACCAGATGTTGTAAAAATAATGAAATCGCGACGACTCAGGTGGGGAGGCCATGTAGCTCAGACGGGGGTAAAACGAAGATTATATTCTATCCTGGTTGGAAGGCCGGATAGAAGGAGGCCATTGGGAAGACCGAGACGTCGTTGGGAGGACAATATTAGAAGAGATCTTCGAGAAGTAGTTGTTCGGGATGAAAACTGGCTTGATATTGCCCAGGATATAATCCAATGACGAACGTTTGTTACTACGGCGATGAACTTGCGAGTTCCATAAGCCATAGAGTTAGTTAGTTAGTTCATGTATTCTGGCATGCTTGTAATTTATTTTCCGTGTGTTAAGATTCTTTTAGTTGAAATATTGTATGTTAGTGAATCGTTTTAGGTGAAAGCTACTTATGTTAGATGGTTCAAATTTTTTGTCTCTTATACGCGATCAGCAGAGGAAGGGGGGGGTTCCTTGTAGCATCTTCTCCCACCGGTTTTCTGTGTTACATTCCTTCTTTATTCCTTTCCAGTAGTTCTGGATTAGTTTGTTCAGTTTGTTCTTATAGTTGGGGTAGAAATTTTGTGGAAAAATCGCTATGTTTTCACATTCTGTTCTCCTCCTGGCCTATTGGTTTCAAAAGTTGTTTTATTGTTTAATATACCATTTTCATCTTATAGCCTCTAGCAAGAGACGCTTTTCCTTTTTTTAAAAAATATTTTCCTAAGTCTTTTTTCATTGTCTATAATTCGTTTCAGAAGTAATATCTTACACTTAAGGCTCAATCCAAGTGGTTTTCCCGACTTTTTCGTTTTACGTCAATTATTCAAATTCCAGTAGAGGAAAACAGAAATTAACTTTTACAGACCAAAGATCGTTTCGTCCTTCAACAATGAGTAGAATTAGTTTTAATAAAATATTGATAGTAAACTCAGGATTGTGTGCAGACACTTTTGGGACAGAATAATGTCCCAAAAGTGTCTGAACACAATCCTGCAGCCGCTACTAGCATTTAATAAATACTAATTGTACTCATTATTGAAGGAGGAAACGAAATTTGGTCCGTGAAAGTTAATTTCTGTTTTCATGTACTGAAATTTGGATAACTGACGTAAAACGAAAAAGGCGGGAAAATTCCCTTGGATTGAGCCATAATGAGTTAGGTGTTAAGCAGTTGGGTATGCCGACTTGAAGTAATCTTATAACATACGTCCGTTTGGTTTATTCGTTAACCTCCTAGACGTTAATCTTGGTTTGTCTCGACACTCATGTGTGAACTCAGGTCTTCCTGAATTATTGTTTAAGCGATTTATATAAGATTATAGTTGTCCTTCTTCCCAGCAAACATCCCTACGACATTATCTAACAATCCACATATAGGACTAGTAAATCATACATTTTTCACAAGCTATTATCAGTCAATGCTAAAGCAGCATGTACAAAAATTTGCATTTGCCGGAAACACAGTTCATTGCCAAATTAGACAGGCTCTCTGAACTAATCCCGCAACATATCTGACATATGTCGTCTCTTGGTAAATAATTTTCTAATGGCAATAATTTACTAATATTTAGAATACTTTCCCGGTGTTATCCCGGCATTTAGTTCGAAAATTGGAGTAAATTGTTCAAGTATACATACTCGAGCTTATAATTCTTGAGTAATATTAATATTTCTGAACTGAAAAATCTCACTCATTGCAATCATTTATAATAATGATAAGCGTTTGCCTCGTGATATAATTAAAAAAAATATTTTATAACTACATTATTGTATTTTCAAAAGCATTATTGTTTAACATTGTTTCGTTCATAGCATAGTAACCTCGTATTAAAGATGTCGTCCATATTTAAATATAAATAACTACTCAATTTCTAGTGCGACAAACTTGCAGGCTTTGGAGCAAAATCATCTCAAACTAAATGTTGAAGATTGAGAAGATAGGTAACTCAGAAGTACATAATTTTGTATACTTTTAATTGTAATTAGACATTCAACCTAAGTAGGACAGTCATGGAAATATGTACTGCGGGAGTCTAGCAGTTATTTAGTCTATGGTCTAGTATTTTGTTTCTTTTTACCTTATATTTATAGACTACATAGACACCCTTTAAACTAAGACTGCCACGTCTGTTCCTCAGACATGTCACGGCTTAATTATAGCTTTCTGTCTGGCCGATGAATACTTAAACAAAAAGATAAAATGTTAGTTTTTATTCAGCTCCGGCAGTATATCTTTCCGTGACTGTACCAGGTTCACTTATGTGGAGATAATGTTTCAATACAGTTCTTTTCTACGTTAACTAAACACGACCAAAAGATGAACATTTACATATATTCACAACATTTCCATCAACCTTTGGCTGCACTTTAGATACTCTCCCGGATTGTTAAAAACAATGCAGATTAGGTTAGGCTAGATCGAATTGGTTTAGTTTAACTTATATTAGTTAGTTTAAGCCATCTTCAACTGTGCTCAACATATGTAGTGCTTTGAAAGCAGCTTCGAAGTAATGTACTTAACATCGTGCTTTCTTGTCCGGAGGAGTATCTAAAGAGGTACTGGATTACTGGGCAACTCGTGATATTAACATGTTTTGTTACCTTACTTAACTTGCATTTCAGCCATAGTATTTAAGAGTAAAGAAAAACCGTAATCTTTTGAATTATTATAAACGTTATTTTTTATCTTCATCCCTATTGTTCGTACGCACTCCAAATGAGAACTTAGGTTTAGAATTCTTGTCATTTTTCACGAACATAATCACTTCGCTTATAGTGTTCTTATACAGCTCATTCGATTTTTTTCAGATTCTTCTTCTTCCATATTTCCTGCTGATTTCACATTCATTGCGCTTGAGTCGACATAATAATTCCTGCCTTCCTCACAAAATCATTGCAACTTCCATTATTTCAATTTCTTCTCTGAAATCCTACTAACATATTCAACGTTGCCCATTCGTTCGATTCGTTGAATAACAATTATTTTGAACTTTTAATAGTTGTGTAACTCTTCTAATCCAGTTAGAAGAATTTTGCGTATATTATCAGATATCCTGTAAATGCATAACTGAATATGAGCAGAACATTCAAGTTATAAAAGGAAACTTGTTTTATAAGATGTATATAATGAACAAATAAAAATTTGCAAATACAAAACGACCTGAAAATGCCATTTTTATCTTCGTTATTTCGTTCCGTTTAAAGTTAATTTCTAAATGGTTAAAATTATATTGAATCCAATATATTACGAAAGAGACAATCTGAAGGTCAGACGCAAAATAAATAAATATATAGGCCTAATCCTGCTCAACTTTTAATTAAACTTATGATTTATTGTTACTCAATCTCTCAACAAAGAATAAATACACAGCATCATTATTATTTATAATAATTTATGAAGTATTCTTTCTGTAGACTATAAGAAATCACCGGGTTGGAGTTACTGGTCTTCCACCAGGCGCCTCCCCAGGTGACGGATAGGGGAATGCCGACCAGATATGGTGGGTACCGGAAATATTCCGGGGCGGACCAAATCCAGTACTGCTGCCTTGCAGTTAGTAGAGGGATCTACAAAGGCTAGGGGAAGATAACCCCGAACAAAAATATCATGGTGAGGGGAAGCAGAATCACCATTACCACTCTGAGGCTGAAGATGAATGACATCGGCAAGGCTCAGAGATGGACAGAGGGCGACATCTTGAATGTCTACCTTTACTGCGAGGTCGTAGAGCTGACAACTCTACACCGCTAAAACATGTCAAGAAATAGCAACAAATGGTTCATGGATTCTCCTGGGGTAAAATATTCCGGAGGTAAACTAGTCCCTCATTCGGATCTCCGGGCTGGGACTGCTTCAGGGGGCTCTATGAACAGGATTAAGAAAGACCTTAGAATAGGAACGTGGAACGTACGAACATTATACCAAACGGGCGCTCTTCAGGTGGCGGTACGCGAGACCGAGAAGTACGAGCTAGACATATTAGCGATACAAGAAGTTTCGTGGGAGGGTCAAGATAGTATCCCACAGGGCAAGTACACTTTCTACTACGGGGGAACACAGTCTCACGATTTCGGAACAGGGTTCCTCATTAAGAATAGTATCCTTCAGGCGGTTCAGAATATAGAGTTCGTAAACGAAAGACTATTGTACGTTACGATACGTACTCGATGGGGTAACACGGTTTTATTAAACGTCTATGCTCCAACCGAGGTGGCTACTGATAACGACAAAGATATATTCTGCGATGATCTAGATAGGTTGTTTGACCGATTACCGAAGTATAATTCGAAAATTGTGTTGGGTGATTTCAATGCAAAGGTAGGGAGAGAAGAAAAATATAGACCTACTATAGGCAAATACAGTCTTCACGAAAACACCAACAACAATGGAGAAAGACTGATAACTTTCGCGATTTCGAAAAACTTACTGGTAAAGAGCACGTACTTTGAACACAAAGACATACACAAATACACATGGGTATCTCCGGACGGCAAAACTCTCAATCAGATCGATCACGTATTAGTAGACAGACGAAGACACACCAACATAATAGACGTTAGGTCTACAGAGGAGCAGAAGGTGACACCGACCATCAATTAGTGATCACAAAAGTAAGGGAAAAGTTATGATGCATCGCGAACAGAG
>JAGDQP010026947.1:4044-16965 GCA_022664845.1 Lepisma saccharinum
GCCTACGCCGAATATTTCAAACCAAATTTCTCGGCATTGGCGAAGAAACGCACATCCTAATGTTCTGCCAAATTAACACTCAGGTCACGAGCTTTTATTACAAAAATTATTAACAGAAAATAAATTTTGCAATTGACATGATGGGATATGAATGTGAATGTGAATATGCCAGTAGCCATATTCATGGACTTTGTTCGTGTAGGATGTGCGTTCGAGAAACTCTGAGCAGGAATTCACGAGTTAGAATTCGTTTGAGCCGAGCATCCCTTCTACACTTTTCACGAGTTTTCCTACCGCCCGTACAATTCATTTTATCTTGTAACGAGTTTTCATTAGTAACATTTACGAACGCAGGAGTAGTTAGTTACTAACAAACCAAGCCCTTCTTTTCCTGATTCTTTCTTGTTGCCAGTTTGCAGAGTTATTATTTAAACATCAATAGCATTTTAGCTTACAATGCACTTGTTAGACCAGACTCATCCTTATAATAATTTTAGTCTATGTTCTGATCATATTTATGGTGCTCTAACAAAAGTTTCCATTAGGTCCGTCAACACTGCTCAAGCTAATGCAATATCGGTGGCTTCCAAATAGACCCATAGTTTATCTGGATCTGGATTCGAAGTAGGTTCCTCACTCCTGCTTTATACCATTATACTATAGGGACTCTTAATGCAACGTGAAGGTCTATAATGTAGTGTCCTCTAACGGTATCCACCAATTTCAAAGATTGGTGAAATGTACTACAAAGATTACCCGAAAGCTTACTAAAAGAGACCGCCAAGCAACGTATTATAGTAGGACTGATTTTCAGGTTATGTTAATGTAATACTTAGTAAAGTTAGTTAAGATGGTTTTATCTGGGTTAGGTCGTGAATCAATTGGATTCACCGTTGATTCATCTCCGGTAAAAGAATCACAATGCTAACAACTAGTTGCTCTGATCCTGTGTTATCCTCAATGGTTTCTCTTTAACTGTGACACACTTTCATCCATTAGTTACCATGCTACGTTGTAACGTCGCATTTACGGACACGTCAAACAATTTGGTGTCAGCCAAAATTTCCTAAAGGCCTTAAATAGAATTCAAATTAAATGTCAAACAGTCCTTGCCTGTAATTTATATGTATTATTTCGTCCAACGTTAATTTTCATCTTCAACCCTTACAAATGTTAATTGCACTCTTAAGATGCTTCCAGTTCAAAAGTAAATTTTAGGACACTCTACATTGTTACCCAAACTCACAGGACTGTCATTTCTAGATATTCACTAGCTCCCCCATCCAACTAGTATCTATTGGATGTTTGACGACGTCATCTAGCATGTTCACTTTGTTCGATCTTATTGTCCCTCTAATTTATGTTGAGCACTCTTACTAGACCATTCATAAATTTCTTAGGGATTTTAAAGCTATAAATTTATATTTTTTGGATTTCTAAGCTTTCAATATTAGAAATTCGTATTTTGACTAGTGTCCTTGAAGAACACTGATGAAGAAAAATACAATAAGATTTGAAACACCTCTATCGCAACATATGAAATGCTTCTTCATCTCTTCATCTTTTGCATCAATGGAAATCGCCGTTGGTTTCCGTTTCACTTCCAGAAATAATTTTGCTGTCGATTATGAGTTTCCAGTACCGTTCTTCGTTATTCAGCTGTGAGAAATGGATGATTGTAAAAGGCTATCATAAAGGATCCTCATAATATTTTTTCTCTTTCGAGCGTGGGCGCTGTGCCAAATACACATAACTTTTGTCGATCCATCTAGCATCCACATAGCAACGTAAGCAGTACAATAACCCAATGCGTAGATTTCGTATTGCTTTTGGCAGGGTAAAATGTCTCGTATCTACCAGAGTTCCCGCAGCCGAAAATATATATCTCATACTCTCTTATTCTTTTTCTATCTCTCCCACTCTCTTTCTATAGCCTTATTCCTCATACTCTCTCTAGCCTTCGTTCTCGCTCTTTCTGTGCGTTTTCATGAATTTGTTCGCTGCACATACTGACAAACGTTCGCTGCACATCCTTGGAATTTCAATATTTCGTGGATCTAAATTAATAAAAATGTTCTCTAACTAAAGAAATAAGTCATTCCTGAAAACACCACTAATCGCTATGCTCAGAATTGTTTCTAGATCACCATACCCAACAGCTAACTAGAATGCAATGTTAATTGCATTGGATCAAAATAGCGAACAAGTTCAATTACCTCTATCAAACAGTTTTAATTTCTAACTTATTAGGTTTATCACCTTTGTAATCACGGCTTGCCTCCGTAAAGTAATTTTCAATTGACTATGCAAATATAGCTACTACCAAAAGGAAATGTTTAAAAGAATCTATATAAAGTAAAGTAGCCAAATAAGAGAAGCCGCCTAGTTACAAATGCTCTTTGTTTCCATAGCTATGCGACACTGTGTGGAAAAAACTAACGAAGAATTCCTGCATGTGGTCACGGGACATTATTTTGTGCCAATGCGCAGTGACTTTACATTAACGTCAAGCCAATATGCAGTTAATTAGCTTATGGAGACTATATTTTGTTATTTCAGTTGCCTCTTGTTTTTATATTGGTTGTAAATAAGGAGCAAATAAAGCGGAAATTTAAGTTCGAATGAAAATATCGTAATTTTCTTGCGGTTCTCTCACAGAGTACTTTAGGAAGAGCAAGTATACACGGGTTTATGGTTTTAGCTCTCAACCAATCTTCATTACAAAACGTGAAAATGAATAAGTTCGACTACATTAATAAAAAATAGTGTCCCGTAGTCGGTTAATTATAGTGATTAAATGATTAAATGACGCCTTCTGTTGACTTCTTCTTCTTGGGTGTTGGCTCATATGAAACTAGGTATGATGAATTGCACCGGTTGAGTAGCCAACTGAGTGCGAGGAGTTGTACCAGTTGCGTAGTCAACTGAGTACGGACCTTGTTTCAGGTTTAGGTGAAATACACACCAGTTACTGAGTATGCAGGATGACACCAATTGCGTAGCTGAGTGCCGGGTGTTTGTACCAACTGCGAAGCCAACTGAGTACGGATAGAGGTTTAGTTAAGGTGAGAGTACATACCAGTTGCGTAGCCAACTGAGTATGCAGGAAGGTACCAATTGCGTAGCCAACTGAGTACCAAGGAATGTTCCAATTGCGTAGCCAACTGAGAACGGAAGAAGGAGAGGAGCTGAGCTGAGGGGTTGTTCTCCAAATTTCTCCTCTGTCGATTCCAACTCCCCCTGTCTCTTGATGTCCGCTCCATCGGGTGTTTTGGTGTGGAGTTGTCTGTCGTCTGCCATTATCTATGTTATTCATTTGTTTGGTTTCTTTACCTATTTACACACATAAACACTTGCGTAATATGCGCGTGTTCGTAAACACACGGAATATTGCAATATTTTTACTGTACGAGAAAGAGAACTCGTAGTTGGCTTTAGTCTTAAATTTGAATATTATATTATTTCCTTTCGGAACTGTATAAAGGTAAAGTATGCTAGAGCCTAAAAAGAGACATCTGAGGGGGCTCTCTTTTTTGGGTATGAAATTGTTTATTGGAACCACATCGTATGAACGTATGAAATTGTGTAATAATTTTACTGATTATGAGTTCTACTTAAGAGTAAATGTTACATAAAAAGAGTTTGCAACGAATTCTGAAAAAAAAAAGGAACGATATTATTATTCTCATAATAACATTAGGAAATAAGGTAAATAAACTATTGTCTGCAGTTCTGAATTTCAATTTGCACATTTAAGCATTATGATGAATCCTTTCACCTACTTCTTGCAACTAAACTCATTTTCATAAATTGAGGGCCCTGTACTCTGGTTCATCAAATTCCATCAGTGCCTCGAAAAATTGAACTAATGCCTAGTAATAGGAACATCTTTTCCTAAAGTCAATTTTACAAGTGTCAATGTGAGAACTATGCTATTACAGTTAAAAGTTCCACAACTTTCGTTCGACCAGCTGATGTTTCACCCTTTCGCACATTACATTGACACACATAAACATACGAAATGTAGCGGATACATTACCTTGCCAGTCAGCATTCATATAGTCCGCACTGTCAACAATCGCAACAGCCAACCACAGCAGACCACGATGTTCATAAATCTGAAGGTGGACAAACGCCTTTGCTTACATCAACTCCATATCAGAAAAGAAGAAGAAGAGAGTTTACAGTAAACGAGCCCAAAACACAATCCTGTCTGAATAAGAAGCTTTTCCCAGAAATACCAAATAAAACGAAACCTATCTCCAGAAAAACACATGTCTAAAAGCGAAGTTCTAGTCAGGCCCGTAGGCAAGGAGGGCTTGGGTATTTAGCCCCCTAAAACTTTCCTAGCTCCCTTGCCAATAGGCATTATCTTCTAAAAAAATTAAAGATCAAACATATACTTGATAAAAAAAATATTTGTATTTTCTATAGATGATCTTAATATTATTGGTACTACAAATATTGGCTCTTATATATCATATTCCATTATTTTCGTGAAGGATCACTACAGTGAAAACCATATGGGTCATTCTAAATCAAAACGACCACAAATGAAAGAAATCGATTACCAATACTTTTCTTATTTTGATGAAACTTGGCAATGTAATTAGGCCGAATGAGAAACTGAGATTCCCAAAAGTTTTATTTTTTTAATTGCATAGTTTCGGTTTTACAGGGATTCCAAATTTAGGGGTAGCCGACATCTCGGTAGATTTGAGCAGAAAGAGTGGAGTTTTTTTATGAATTTGACAGAGTACTAACTCCATATCAATTGATTAAACTTTGGTTCCTTTTAATAACATTATTATTAAAACCAGTATAAAAATGTGTTAGCAACATTGTATTTTAAGAGAGATGAAACCTATGCTTTGAAATCGTATGTTTCTGGCACCTAAGGCATAGAACACCACTAACTGTTCGCTGTAATAATTAATGTATGTATGTATGGGTTATCCCTATTGCTGAACCTATGGGTCAGGGATCCTGAATGTTGATGTATTTGTTTATGAACACTATATTTCTTTAATAATTTAACTCATATGGTATACATTTACTGTTACATTTGGCCACAGCTTGTGAGTATTGTAAATATTGTAATGTATTTACCTTTTTGTTAATATTTTTAATAAGCAAGCCTGTTAAATGTTTAATACATCATTTGGTATTAGTGATAGAATGACAATTGCGATATTACGTTCATTGTTGCGTTTAGTTTTGTATCTGTACTTCTTTGGTAAGCACCATGTATCTATCTTTGGCAATTACATGTCCGTTATTAGAGAAAACATTATACCTGATTGCTGTAGTATTTTAATGTCTGTAACTGGACTGCTTAAATGAACGACACATATTCAATGAATATATCGTAATGTAAGATCTTGCCTTCATTTGGCGCCAATTAGCACAATATTTTTGATTATTTGTACTCGTATTCTTACCAATCTTGCGAGAACGGAAAAAATATTCCTTCTAACAATTTTAACGCATAAAAATCTTTTCGCGGCAGCACAGTAAAAAGATAGAGAGAGTGTGTGAGACCCCGAGCGAGCGACAGAGAGAGAGAGAGAGAGAGAGACCCCGAGCGAGCGACAGAGAGAGAGAGTAACTCTTTTGCTTTGTTCTGTTGTTTTCTTATCAATGCTATTGAAAGAGCTTTCCACCAGGAAAACTTTCATCCGGTTTCCATTGGAATGCTTTACGTGCTATCTCTGGACTCTATTGCCGATGGTTCAGTGATAGATTTAAACCATTTTTTGTTATTTCTTTTACATTTATAATCCTATTGCCATAACAATAGTAGAATCAATTGACATTCTGAACACCCGTGGGAACTGTCTGTAGAGCACAAACGAACTGAGCTTACATTGATAGATGGAACTCTATTGTGTGAATAAATCACGGTACACGTAATGTGATGTAATTAATGTATTGACAAGTGGACCAAACAAAGCCGTGTAGTTGTGGAGGGGGTTTCTATGAGAGTGATCCGCGACTCTTAACGAGTATAAATAGAAATCTGGTACAAAAGGGATCACATTAGTGACTGACAGCCCTTGAGAGGTAGAAGAGTCCTGATGTCACGTAATATGTAGACCTGAATAAAGCCTAAGTTCAACCAGGGGACAATAGTCAGAATAATATCGAAGTCTTAACAAGACATGATAAATACCTAAAAACGTTCTTCACAACGATATAACGTTAAAAGGAACACGAGAACCACCCCCTGCAAACGATTGTGCAAAAGAAACGGATAATCATCATAGATGATCAAACAAGATGATAAGACAGAGTACTCACCCCATCCCTCCCTCTCGCGTCTATGGAGAGGCAGGTGGCATTATTCTCGGGCTCTGAGAAAAGAGACTCTGAGAGTCAAGATATTTAACTTGTTGAAGTTATTGTTGTGTCTTTAATTGAAGATATCCGCAACACTTTGTCATCCTGTACTCTAACAGATGGGTTTACGTCATATTTTATAGAATGAAGGAATTGCGTATGTTAAAAGTTGAGGACGATTAGGTCGCCTGTACATACTTGAAACACATGGTTGTACAATACACTAAAACCGTTGAACTGCTAATACATTTAGTATTAATATAATTAATATTTCAGTCTTCGAGTACTGGATGACTATAACCTGTACGAACAATCACAGGTCCACATGGCGTAAACTCTAGGCAATGTAGTAAATAGTTATCTGATTGAGGTTATTAGTATCTATTGGTGACCTAATGCAGTACATATATCAGTGTTTGATTTATTTACATATAGGACGGGAAGTATACATCAAATGAAGAGTTTTAGCTGAAGGTGTAGTCAAGTAATAAGATGTAATATTTTCGTTATACATATGACTGCAATGTATTTTGAACTTTGACAAAACATTAACAGGTAGTAACGCTTTTGTTTATTTAGAACTCAAATAAAAAGATATAAGGTACAATAGTCTTAGGACCAAAATTAAAGTTGAGCTGTCCAGACTTCCTTAAAGCAATTGACCACATAAAGTACACAATTGAAATGAAACAGAGCACTGTGATTGGCTTCCAGTTCCTATAAAGCAGCTCCATCGACAGAAAGAGAACACAGTATCGAGTACGATGGCAGTTTGTGACGGTTCAAGGTTAGACGTGAGTGAGAATTGTATTCTGCAAGCTATAGATCGATTGGGACCGAAATTTTCTGTAGCATGGATTCAGTGCTACGCTGGTATTCCTCAAGTGTGCGAAAGTCACGGATACAGCAATCTCTCGATAGAAACTCTGAAAGACGATGTTTCGGAGACGTTAGCATGTTCGATACATATAATAAACTTTAAAACACCATTGTAGAAATGCATCCAGATCAAGACATCCCAGTATGAACATTTTTAAAAACGTATGTTCAGATGATAGCGAATGATGAGTACCTAGAAGCAATATGCGATGTGGTATGGACAAAAGACTTTGTACATGGAGCAACACTTTTAGTCTTGAAGCACGATTAAAAATAAAACGCAAAGATTGCAATTAAGGAAGATTTTTGCCGTGCATTAGATTTATACAGTGCTTGTGTTTACTATTACATAGAGCGCTACAGAAGATTATAAACAGGTACAAGAAATGGTATAAACACAGTTCAATTGTACAAAATAAAGTATTTACACATAAGAGTGATAAACTGTACATGACTACAACAATTAAGGAGTATAACGCGCAGGATACAAGGTTCGTCATTTCATATACACCAAATAGTGCAACATAACGTAGTAATCTCCCTTGTTAGAGGTTTGGTCATGCATGTACACAGATCGCTACAAAGTAAGGTGCCGAACCAGTGGGATAGAGTTTTTGTCATTGCATATAAACATTGCTACAAAGGGAATGTAGTATTACCGTCAAGAAACAATTCTTGCCGTTCATATAAACCAATTCCTACAAAGAAGGTTGTCTATCCATTAGGATACAGGTGTTGACTACGAATATAAACAAAATGGTACAGTTTTACGAGTTTCATATCCACAAATTGTTACAATTTAATATAGTTTAACCACCGGGATATATAGATTGATACCAAGGAATGTGGACTAACCAGCAGAATACAGAAAGGCTTGTCTCAAAAAGCGTATTAGTACAAATAATGTTTTCTAATCGTTACATTATTTGTGTTGTAAATAAACTATGTAGAACATGTATTGATGATGTAATGATCAACCATGAGTGGTCCAATGTTAGCAAGGGATGTTAAAAGGCAAGTGTAAATAATAAATATGTATTACAAGTAAACAACAATAATGTGTTTAATTTTTGTTTTGTTTTTGTCACTTCGAAATCCGTATGGAACAGTCATATATTGTTGCTTATCAATTGGATTTAATTTTCGTCGCTTGTGTTGTTGTACAACAGAATGTCGTTTCGTTTGTGGTTCACACACGACACGGTAGTCTCGATTTAGGAAGATATGATTAGGAGTAATGATTTGTTTACGTTTATACTTTTGCCTTACCAAATTATATTTATTCTCAAATCTTCTGATTCTGATTCAAGGTAATACCTCGAATTTTGATCACATGGTCAAGGTTAACTGTAGTTATCTACATTAGCATATAAAACTAGTGTAGAGGTAACAATGGTGTTTCGTCACGACGTCTAAAATATATAATGTTCTCAGTAATAAAGTACAAGACACGTTCAACCGGCGGTACCCATAAATTGATGCAGACGCAGTCGCGCCCAGATGAAATAAAGGCTGTCAAAATTATATTGCTAAATGCATATGGAGTGTTCTCAGTTTCTAAATCACGATAATTAACAAGAAGTTTACTACCTATAGGATTAACATGCTGGATTTCCAGTGGGAAGAATAGGACCTTTGCCCTGTCTTACCGAAAATGAGTTTAAATATATCTTTGAACTGAATCGGAGTCCCTCATTCTTGTTGATGTTATCATACTCCAAATGAATAACCTTGTGATTCAAATAATCTGCAATATACTCTTTCCTATCTTCCTAGCTGAGATAAGTCTCACCAAAGGTTTTCTTTCGTGTTCCGTCAAATATTGTCTAACTTGACTTTCGTCGTAACTTTTTATCCTTTTGTGTATTGTATGTACAGTATCGGTGTTAGTTTATGTTTGTATGCTTATATGTTTCTCACTTTGTTGTTGTTTACCAACTGATTCCCTTGCTTAAAGTTTACAGATGTTCGCCATTTTTTTCCTTCTATACTCAAATGATTTTGTAACCTTTTTTCTTGACTATGTATATATTTTTTTCTCATTGTATTCTTTGGACAAGGGTTAGGTGGCAGAGCAGCCATAGGCTCAACCTCGCCCGCTTAAATAAAGAATTTTTCAATTCAATTCAATTGAAAACCGAAGGCTTCTTGTTTCATTTTTAGAAACATATTTACATATGGCCGAAATAATTCCAGATATTTCAGTTTCCCAGATTTCGTAAGAATGAAGAATTATATAACCTTGTTTCAAAGTAGCGTGAAGCTCTGGCGTGCAGAAAACACCTTTAATGCTGCGTTCTTCGTCTGTATATGTACACTCTTCAGTATGTAAGTTCTCCATACAGCTTCTACAAAGACCAAACATTAGTTTGTTATGGGCATTATATGGTAAAATGGGAATGGCTAGATCCGTAGGAGGAAAACTTTGTAAAGCACAGGACAATAAATCGGGAACGTCCGTCCTTTATGAATGGTTATGGGTCCAACCGGAAGTCGTTGTTTGGCCATTACCCATAGATATAGCGAGTTAAATTCCAAATAATCAATTGTTTCTGATTCAGAACATTCATAAAGGTCCTGGAAGCATTCCATAGTCTTCCTTTAGATGTATCCTTAGGATGCTTTAGTTCTTCAATATTAGAACAATGATCGCGAATAAGTATTTGAATTTCCTGTGACGTCTCTACCTGTTTGTGCCACTGACATTCCCATATGGATAAACGTTTAAAGTACATGTGTTACGCAGAAACTCCTCCCTTGCCATAGTTTCGGCCTATCGACTATTTAGACTACGATCTACTTTATCTATAGGTAGGTCTCTGAGATTAGTTATACAATGGTGTGCATAGTAGTAACATTCATTGCAACCACTTTAAAGAGCCCCACACGCAGTACTCTACGATTACCGACGATATAAGCTGTTGTCAGTAAGAAGTTCGTTTTTCGGGTGCTGTTCAAGAACAAGTGGCGTCCGTATAAGCTGTAAATAAAAAACCTAACAATAGAAGTAACAATGGAAACCTGGGATTTTTAATTTAAATTCATTCCGAAATCACACGACTTCCAAAAGTTAAGCTACAGCTAAATTTAATGCTCAACTAATGAATCTTCAATCCCGAAACTTTAGTTTCTATGAATTATCTTGCAGACAATTATTTAACGGCTCCTTACCTTTATTAGTATACCATTACAAAAACACTAATAAACAATTCTAAAAATGTGGCTATCTGAACAATCATAGACACAGCGGTGAAATTTCATTCTAAAAACGTTAAAATTATTTTGTACGTTTCAAAAAGACCCTATTATTAAATTTGTTCTCAATAAGTGTAATAATTGTAACCCTCCAATCTGAAGTGTTTAAACTGAACTTCACCACCACGTTCATAGCTTTGCATCTTAACATTATGTGGTCCATATACCGAAGCTACAGTTTAGCTTGCTTGCTTTGATTTGTACCGTGATGAAACCCTAATATCGGGGTAACCGGGATTGTGTTGTCTTTGAGATACTGTTAACGATACAAAGCACAACGCCTGCAGCTATGGTGGAAGTATGTTAAAAACATTTAAACTTACCCGTTTTACTTTCAATAAAATTAGAAAACCGTATGAGCACCAGAGTTAGGATACGTAGGTCATTTTGACAGTACTGTAACAGTTCACGCTGGAAATTGGATGTTTTTTTACTTTTGACACATTCCGCATGTCATATAGGTATAGCCTTTGCACCCTTTTCGGATTTGCTCCCTATATCGTAATAGTCCAATCTGGGATATTATCCTACATAATTTTGATTGCGCGGGGTATTGAAAAGATGTGGAAAAATCCCCCCTTCCTAAGTGATTCATCTAGACCTAACGAGTTTGGTAGGTTAGCTAATCGGATCCCCATAAACAAGGACGTGTCTCTGAATATAATATTGTTTATCGTTAGTTGCATAATCTTATGTCCACAAGTAATTAATTCCGGTACTAGTTTCTGTTGTTCTAATATTTGATGAGCAAAAATAAATTGCCAAATCCATGAGCATTATGGGTTAGAGCAACTACTTGATTAAACTTGGGACCCTGTTTTAACACATTTGTAATAAATGGTTCCATTGTGTAATATGCGAAGTTCCGTTTTCTGTCAGCAGCACCACATACAGTACATTTGAAAGAATCATCATAAACATCTTTCCATTGATAGCAATGGCTGCGTTACACAAATTAAATTAGGAAGTAATGCATGTTCACCCTAATCATTCGCATCCAATCGCATAATCTCAATATCAAAAGCAATATACAAAAATTCTTAAACACGTTTAAGATGCACTGGTTTAACGTAACTATGTGGTCGAAACGGGGGATCGCAGTTTGTAGTGTCAGTTGTCCTGTATGTTCCCCCGGTGCAATTTCCAAAATTTTGGTACCGTCGTTTTTGTCTCGTCACACACTACAAGAATCAAGCAAAAAAATTGGGGCCCGGTCTGCTCCCTCTCCTCGATTTCTCCACTGGAACTACAAAATTACCCAAATTACCCATGTTCCCCCGGTGCAGTTTCCAAAATTTTGGTACCGTCGTGTTTGTCTCGTCAGACACTACAAGAATCAAGCAAAAAAAATGTTACCCGGTCTGCTCCCTGTCCTCGATTTCTCCACTTGAACTACAAAATTACCCAAATTACACATGTTCCCCCGGTGCAATTTCCAAAATTTTGGTACCGTCGTGTTTGTCTCGTCACACAATACAAGAATCAAGCAAAAAAAACTGGGGCCCGGTTTGCTTCCCTCGAACCGACAATTCAATAAATTTATCATTCGATTAAAATGAATTCGGTAGATGTTAACGAGGCTATACATTAGAAATGTGATAAAACCTCAATCAGGCCGGCCGACAGAGGGACTCAAAGGATAAAAAACAGTAACATATGGTGAGTCTTTGAACTTCTCCTTTTTCCTCTCCAAGTTTAGAGAGAGAAAAAGTAAACACGAAGTCCAATAAAAGAAAAGAAAGACTAAATAAACAAAAATAGTCGAAGAAATCGAGTTACTCGCAATTAATAAACAAACATCCCCCTCGCCCCTCCCCCTCGAAGTTCTCAAACTTTACAATTAGGGAAGTCGAAATTGAAGTATCTATTTAATTTAGGGCCACCACCCCTCCAACCTAGGAAGTGATTGTGTCCACCTGGTGTGAATATTTCGGTGATACATTGAAATGGAATAATATTTCAATCGGCATAACAATAAAAGAAATTCTGAATGGCTAGATATTATTTAGGAATGTATAGCGTGAAATCCCTATAATCGAATATGGCAGAAATATCGACTGAAAATCCATTGTAACAATTATGATATTTCAATCGTCGTAACAATAAAAGAAATTCGGAATGGACCGATAATGCTTGCCATGGTTGGAAGTAATATTGTTGAATTGACTGAAAATTTATTGAAAAAATTATGATAGTTCAATCGTCATAACAATAAAAGGAATTCGGAATGGAACGATATTATTTGACAATTCCTGCCTATAGTCGAATATGACAAAAATAAAATTGAAAATTAAATGATATCAAACGAATTGGTTTGCTATGAATTACTATTGTTGATTTGAAAACAAACAATTGAATTTAATATATATATCTATCTATCTATCTATCTATCTATCTATCTATAGATAGATAGATAGATAGATAGATAGATAGATAGATAGATAGATA
>JAGDQP010026948.1:0-14389 GCA_022664845.1 Lepisma saccharinum
AGTGCCAAAAGTCACAGGGATTAGGGAGCTTGACGTACCTGGGGAATTTGATGTTTGGCCGAAACTTCTTCGAACTAGATAGAGTAGCGTCGAGTGCTGGAGCATGATCATGATGCATCTTCCAAGTTGAAGAAATCCAGAGTTCCGGTCTCTCGAAGACGACGTAGAACTTCGAGGTAGCAGTGTTGGGTGACTGGCTGACCCTCTGGAACGTACTCGTCAGCATGACCTCGACTTCGCTCTTTGGATGCGGGGAGTCTTAAGACCTCCATTCAGAGGACTGGGTCATACCCATAAACCCATGTTTCGTCTCCAGTAATAATCGATTTCAGGAAGGATTGGTGTGAATTCAAATATTCCAGCAAATCCACGGCAACTTCAAGGTGCAGTCAGATGTCGCTACCACTCTGTGCATGTTCAGGTCGTCAGTTAATATGGACAGCACGGATCCAAACGAAAGTCCAGTTTCATTAGTAATCTCCTTGATTGTTATACGGCGGTTTTCTCTAACTGGCAGTGACTCTGTTGATGTTATTTTGTGTTCCGCTTGTTGGTGGCCTACCAGAACGCTCATCACTTTCAACTGATGGTCAGCCTTCTTTGAACAGGTTAGACCAGAATTTAATGAGAGTTTTCCCCATACATTCACTCTTGAAAACACGTTTCATCTTCCTAATTGTCTCAGCCTGTCAGGAGGGTTCCCACTCACCTGACAAAGTCAGGGAATCCAGCTTAGCACTAAAAAGTCCTAGAAAAGTCAGGGAATTTGATAGCTTATTGTTTGAAGTTCATTTAGCTACAGCAGGCATTTAATGTTGGATCGTTTGTGAAATTACTTGGAGGCTAATGTGCCAACCATGAAACAATTTAAGAAAAGAATACACTGAAATATTTTGATGTATCTTTATTTTCATGCAACTATGATCTTTATTTTCCCATGGAATTATGATATATCTACAAAATGGGGTACCTGGAAATTTCTGAGTAGTGACCTGGAAAAGTCAGGGAATTTGATCTTGGCAAATGAGTGGGAACCCTGGCCTGTGTTTCTTCAAATTTTTGGCAAAACCTGATGCACTCACGTTGGTCAGCACGTTCACTCATTGTCTTCGACTGCAAAACGCGATGACAATACACGCAACACAAGGAACTTTACCGCCTGCTGAGAAGGGGCTCGCGAATATCCCATCAACCCCGTTCGTCCGACCTCACACAGATGATGGAGAATAAAAATTCAAGGGCGGATTCTTGTTTGATCAGCGGTGTATACAAGGAAAACCGTATGCTATAAGTGTTTTTATTAAACTATCGAGGGCGCCCGAATTCACCCTTGCTTTTTCATATCAAAATGCCTTATGGACAGTATATTCAGCTGGGAATGTTGCTTGCATACCATTAAGCAGGGCCGGATTTAATCAAGAACAAGCACCCAGTGGTTCGCAAAAGAGATAGTAATACTAAGTCTCCGTGTAGCAGTGAAAACAGCTCTGGCAAGCAGATGACGGCGTAACACAGGCCAAAAGTGGAAAAGTAAGTCGGAGGGACAAAAGGATAAGCGTCTGTAAGAATTTCAATCTGATTCCGCCGATAGACAGTGCAATGTGTATATAGCTTCCCCTATTCACTAGCGTTCATACAGGGGTGCTAATAACACTAATAATAGTGTCCCACAAAATCTCTAACGTAACCAGAAGCTTGTTACTTTAAAAATATAAATCAAGATACTTATTTAGAAACTCCAAATATGTTTGGCTATATTTTGACATAAGTTTTTCTGCAACACCGTTTCTTTTCAACATGTTCTGGAAACAAATTTAAATGCTTGTAAGGACCGATCCTTTGGCATTTGCTTGGGCGGGAACATCATTTTAATTGTAATCATATATATGTATATATATATACTTCATGACTGTAGTAGTTGTTTGAATGAATAGTAGAATAAGTGAAAAGGTAATATTTTGATGTTCATTTTGCAGGTGCAGATCAACAGGTTAAAAGAAACGATTGAAAAGCTCCAGCAGGAGGCGACGCAGTTGCGAGGCAAAGAACAGGCAGCTCAGGACACGATTCGCAAGCTGCAGCGTCAGATGCGAGAGCTGTGGGAAGACCACGCCACCTTACAAGCGCGAGAAGCAGAAGCCGCACAGAAGAAGAAAGACCTTGAAAAGCAAATCGAGGTAGCGGAAGCGGAAACCAACGCAGCCAAAGGAGATCTTAGGCTTGCGCTCAAAAGGATAGAAGATCTTCAATCCGCTATCCAGGGAGAAATAGAGAGCGACTCGGAAGCCAGTGATAGGTGAGATATTAACCCTTTCATGTTTTCCTTCCGTTCGATTCATGGCATGTGAAGGAATGGCTGCTTGAAATCCTGCTTAGGATGGGATCGAAACTCATGCAGTGTTTTTCTTCACTTGCACAGACCCGAGGGAGGTTCCTGTCCACATTTCTTTGCCAGGGGGTGCCATTATTGAAGACTGAGACACCTAGAATCACGAATTCATTAAATACAAAGGGTGCTTAAAATTTGTTTTGCACAGTGGTGTATAACTTCTTTAGTAGGACTATGAAATTTTGAGAGACCGGAGCTTCAGAATACTCATCAAACTGCACCAAGATAATGCGAGGTCCCACCCAATCACACACAGCAGAAAATCAGACGTATGGGATGGAGAGTGGTTCCTCAACCCCGCTATAGTCCGGACTTTGCCCCGTCCGATTTCTTTGTTTGGTCGTCTGAAGGCCCACCTTCGTCGTAGGCAGTTTGCCAGTAACCAAGAACTCACTGCGTGTGTGAAACAGTGGTGTAATAATGAGCGTCCGGGGTTTTTACCAAAGTGGATTTACGGCATTGAAAGAACGGTGGGCTAAACGTGTCACAGCGGATGGAGAATACATTGAGTGGTATGCGTATATACATAAAGGACACAAAGTACATGCACACAGAATTTCATGGTTCTAGTGCTACTATTAAAAAAGTTATGGACCATTGTGCAAAACTTTTTGAGCGCCCTTCGTATATATAAGAATATACATTAATAAACAATACATCATACAAAACCAATGCCCTTACCTTTTCCATAGGGCGTACCCCTATATTTTTATTCATGAGAGTTCGTTGCCTTTATTTTCAATAGGCATACCCTTACCTCTTATGTTATAAAGTCATCGTTGCTAGGCTGGAGAAAATGTCTTTTTCAGACTTTACCCTTTTTTTCAGATAGCCTACGTCCCCAAAAATATAGGGAATGTGTGCTCCTATCCTTGCCTGTAAAGTAATGTATGGATTGTATTCGTAAGTTCTGAATGAAGATGGTTTCTTAGAAAGTGCCCCTTCCAGAAGTACATTCTGATTTATATCTACTGTATATCCGATCTGATTTACTGAGGGGTGAACGAAGTATGTTTGCTACAGTAACAAGAGTACAACTGCTATTATTAGTCATAGCTTACGTACTATAATTTGTAAAAATGTAGTACCAGCATCGAACTTCTCTCTCCTTTCAAACATATAATATTCATTAAAACAATTCTGTATCTACTGTATTTTTAAACTGTTGTAAAACTCAACCTAAATTAAAAAATTAAATAGTTAAATTATATTTGTGGCTGATAACAATTAAAATTTGAATGAAAGATCTAAACTATTTATTTGTTGTTTCAAATTAAACATGGAAACCATTTCTTTTATCAGTTATAAACAGTGTTGTTATTCTTATTTTATTAGTTGACCAGACGGTCATTTCCGGTAACTTAAACTGTACAAACTGTTCCTAGATCCAAGGAATACGTAGGCAAAATTTTGTGGAAATTATGCACGCGTGTCGATTGGTATAAGAACAACTGGACAGATCTTCAGATTTATATATATTCGTGTCTGTGTGTGCTTCTATGTTCCAGCATGATATCCAACCTACTGGCGTCTCTTCACTGCGTGCCTATTACCTTTTAATCAGTTTTCTTTCTTGCAGTGATGCAGAGAGCGATAGTTCCGACGAATCGATTGATACTTTCCTGGCCAATCACAAACTCCGTGCCCGCCACATGGGAAACATCACATCTCGGACAGGAAGCAGGGCCGAATCGCTTGATTTAGACATCAGTGGCAGGTGAGTTCTCTCGAATTGAGTATGTGCCTCTCCCCTCCCCCACAAAAAAGTGTGTGGCGCCTGCTTTAGGATTAAGGAAAATAACACTCCTGCTTGGCCTACAGAATTTTGGAATGAACCATTCGCTGAAACCGTGGATAACCAAAGAGCTTATTGCTACAGGTAGACACGCACAATAAAAGTGGTAGGGTAAGATGGGGCAAATTAGGAGGATTTTTTTATTATTTATTTTCATTAGTTTCTCCTCCTGTAAATATCATGTCACACAAACAATTACGTCAGATTGTAAAGAGGTGTGAAATACATGTATTCATTTATCTGTATTGTATCTAATTGCACGCTAATTAATAATTGTATGTGTGTGTATCTGCTTCACATTATAGGGTAATTGGGAGGGGGACACAGACACCCAAAAATAAAACGTTTAATTTTTGTTCACAGCTACTAAATATTGTTAACCTATGCACAGCTTTGCATAAACTTTCAGAAAAAGTATTTCCTCCCAATTTCCCCGTCTTACCCAACTGTTAAATAGTGCTTCTCAACCTTTTGAACTTAGCGGCGTGGCAAAAGTGTATTCATGAATTCCCGGGTCCTGTTGATGAATAATGTTTTCAACAGGCAGGGTTGTCAGAACGACAAAGCTATTGGAAATCAGCGCATCATAAACCATCACGATACGATAATCTGGGGCTGAAGAGGAACGGATCAAAACAAAGGCTTCGCTTTTCCGTAACAATCCGCCATTTGTAACAGCTTTTTGTTCCAAAAATAAGCGATTTTGTAAAGGTAAACGGTATTTATAGACCGAAAAAACACAATATGCACACTGTGTTACGTTCTCTATAAAATAGGATGAGTATAAAAAGTTTTTATATGAAGTTATATTCGCTTAAAACGGAAGTCTTTTGGGGGCCTGCTTACAGTGTTGACAGAGCCTGCTAGTTTAGAAGCTCTGCTCTAAAAATCCCGATTCAAACTTCTAATATTCTGATAGCACGTGGTTAGGCATGGTCGATTACAAACAGTAAGAACAGTCAAAGCTCCCGTGTAACTATGTGGTTAACGCTGTCGTTTCTTTTCGACTAGTCGTGAGCCCGATGCTCGCTTGAGAGCTTTCAGTTTCAACGTTAACCCAAAATCGTGAAGTAAATTGGGGAGCTGCGTAAGCGAACTACGGTCCAGGAAACCATAAATACGGTAACAAGAGGCGTTACTTTGAACCAACAACTCTCCATTGAACTAGAAGCTGTCTGGCAGGTCAACGTCTTTTCGAGTTGTAGTGCCAGACGGTTTGGTTTGAAGAAGGGGGGAGATTTAAGAGGGGGAGAGTTCTTTCGTGCGGACAAGGAGTTCGATGAAACTTGACGTATTGTTGGCTAAATGGCCAGTAAAACGTAAGGGACGTCCTTTACTTCGGAATTCCCGGCCTGAGTGTTAGATGCCTAAAGGCCATAATTAAAATTGAAATTCCGTTATGTGAAAACTAGGACTATATTTAATTTATGAATAACAGGTGTTTCAGAATTGATGAGTCGAAGTTCATTCAGGAGTTGTTGGTAACGATGGCACGTAAACAGAATTTTTAAGATTTAATCACACAGCGTTAGGTCAGGTGACCTGGGAGGCCGACCAAGGCAAGTGGTACTCTGCGATGAATCGAACAGCAAGAGAGACTTTCATGTAAATTATAATATTACGTATGCAGATCAAAATGTGTGTTATCAAGCTTAGGCTGAGGTGGTAGCGTAGCTAGTCCACAGGATACGCTCCTGCTGCAGTTGACATTGACTTAAGAAAGTACAGTATTGGTGATGGCTTGTAGAATTGTTTGTAGGTGGACGTAGGAAAAGATGTAAGGTTTCTTGGTTTTTCATTGCAGGTCTCCAGAAGCATTGAGTGATGCTGGGCCTCTATCCCCTCTCGAGAGAGACCAAACAGCCGTTGGATTGAAGGAAGTGGACAGAGGAACCAACAGAGAATCCTTTGCGTGAAAAAACAAAACACCGACACAAGGAATTGACCAAGACAATACAAAATAAAACAGGAAAAGTGCCTCGTAATATTTTTTCCAGCATTTCTTGTATTGCTGTAAGGAAATGGGGACACTTAGGAAGTAAGTTATAAGGTGTAACATAATACGCTATAAAAAAAAAACACACGAAAAGACATAAAACGTAGGAATATTTTGATTCTTTTGCTCTGTATTAAATTTTTATATCAAAAAAGGAATAATATAAAATGTACATAGCTGTTATATATTTTTAATGTCGACGTGATTATAAATGTTTTTTCTTTTCAATTCTAGAATTTTTACATAACGCTACAGTGAGTGAAAAAGAGACAGAGTTGGGGGAATTCGTGTCAGTCGTTCCGAACTTTAGTAATAATGGAAAATGAATCATCTTTTTTTGATGGTTATTGCAAATGTGATTGTAACTCTGAAGGTTGGGAGTCCTTTGATTTCGCAGGGAGTATTCTGTACTTATATGTATTTATCTTGTATTTTATTTTATTTTATTGTAATGTTCATCAACTGTACATTCATTAATTTATATTTTCTTCCTTTCTGTTGTAGCATAAGAAACAAAAAGACCTCAGATAGATTTATTGTTTACTTTTCACCTGTATAAGCGACTGCCGTTCAAACAGTGAGATTACCGTGTATGCTTTGAGTAATATATTATTATAATATATATGTACGTATACAGAATTATATATATATATAGCGAAAGAAGAGTGTGTGTGTGTATGTATATATACATTTGTGTGAAAGAGTGTATATGTTTATATATGTATGATATTTTGAAGTTGATTGTGAAGTTTGGTGTGACTTCATGGAGTATTATTAAAATATTATTAAAACATTACCCAGTAACTCTTGTTTTTATTTCATTTTTTTTTATATAAACAGTACTTTTTTAATTCATTAATTACTCTGCTCGGTTTGGAATTCAGTTTCTGTAATGTTGTGTACAACTTTGTAAAAATGAAGTCATTATTACACGTCCGTTACAGCCAATTGTGTTCGTCGCTCTTTCTTTCGGGAGAGGAAATATTGTTGCCGCATTGCCCTCTGAGCCATGTTGTCAGTTACTTGACGGGACGATGACTCCTCTTTTGAAAGCATTGTCTGGCAGCTACCCAGCTAGCGTAGGCAGTAAAACCTTTGGATCGTTCTACAGATGCTTCACGGAAATTCAATGTCAACTGAGCGTAGGCGGGTTATAGTGGTAATGTTAGATTTTATTTTCAGCTGTGCATAATGACTCACTCTCTGTGCTACCCTTCTTCGGTCATTCATTTCTCTCTCTAGACGGACGTTCCTGAGGGCCTCATGGCGTTTACATAATATTGTCAGTTCCAAATCGGAAGAGACTATAAACATCATCTAAGTACATTTCATAACTTCGTGTTTTTACAATTTCCACCATTCGCTTGTATGAACGTGTGAAGGTTTTGCCCAATTTCACATAGATTCAATATACTGCATTACTCAACTTTGTACTTTCACTTATGTAGGTGTGTAAAGCTCAACAATCATAATTGTTTCTTACATATTTCTCTACTGCGTCATCAATTAAGTTCGGCTTATTTTTAGAACTGACCTTGCACATCTGACTTAACTAATGTGCAACGAGGGCGTGCGGCTGAGGATTAATCCTTTTCTGGGAACTGATACAGAAAAGAAGAGACATCTTGGTTGGTGGCCTCGTGATGTGTGGCACAGAGATTGGTTTAAGACGGAGGAGGAACCACAGAATAATAAGTGAATGTTAGTTCTCACGTATACCTCGACCGGGAATGTGACTGTTAGACGGATAACAAAAATTTCATTATAAACGCTACTGTAAATAGCACTTCCAAACCACCGCCGGGGAAAACTTTTTTTTTAAAAAAAAAACACTTTTTATTCAAATATTTGTTATGTAATATATTTCTAATCAAAAATGCGCATTTTTACGATGACTGATAACAGAGTGACGGTTAATCGAGGTTCCTCTGTATTTTCTTCGGAGAAACTAGCGGAAAATCTTAGATTAAATTACATCAATCATATGTAGGATCATAGACTAAATTATAATATAGACTTATACCGCTTAACTATTTTCGTCTTCCCTAAAATTAATGGGTTTTTGCTTAAGAGCACGTAATTTTGAACCCTGCCGTTTGGTGGTTACTGCTAAAAAAACGACTGAAAGTAACGGCCAGTCACCTAGCATCAGGGTTCAAAATCATGTGCTTCGTAGCGGAGACGAAAATAGATATGCGGTATAAGTCTATGGTCTATTAGCTGTCGCACAGACTGTCCATTGAAGCGACTTTTTAAGGAGTGATACACGTGAAGAATTACAGCTAATCAGTCTGGATTTTAAAATTGTGGCGTCGTAGGTTCGTTGTATCTGCATTATAACTGGTGAAAACTATTATTTAAGTCATTTGGTAAATGAAGTTCCATTATAAATTCTTAGTTATTAACTGCGAATGATGCTTTCATAGATATTCGAAACGAAATAAACTCTTTGGTGACTCATTATAGTACTTCCCTAGTATGTCTGGAAATTCACAGCATGCGAACACCTTTTCAAAAAATGTGATAGGACTTACCCGATTATACACAACTGCGGAGATTCTTTGTTACTTAGGGAATGTGAAAACTAATTTTAGAAGGGCTCAATGGTAGAGCGCTCACCTCTGGCACTCGGGGTCGTCGGTTCGGTGCCTGGTCATGCCATGTGTGCTTTGTGGTGGACAAACACCGTGTGCGTGGGTTTTTTTTCCGGGTACTCCCCGTTTTCTTCCATTTTCTCATTCCATCTGCCCTGAGCCAAAGTTGCCTAAAGGTCTTAAAAATTAATTTCAAATTCTTGGTTATCAACCACCCGGCAATGATGAACTTCTGCCTAGACAAACTAAGCAAAGTTAAAATGTGTAAAAAATTGTATTTGGTACTAATCTATTTTATTTCTAAGTGTTCTTGTCTATTTTCTAAAGTTAAATTAATGTTCAATAAATATGAAATAAAAGGAAAGTTTGTTTTTTGCTATAAATATATTAATATGGGCCAGTCTAGTAACTTTGAATTTCGCCCCGTTACGTTTCGCCTTTAGCTGTTAAAATCCATGCTCCTGCCCGGGACCTTCGAGTCGATGGCCTACCGCCGCAGACTACTTTCCGATTCCACGCCATATGCTCACCCGATGGTGCGGGATCAAAAGTTCGAAGCAAACACAACGTAGGCTGTTATCAAGTGAAGGTCCTACTAAAAAAAATTGGTCGGAATTTACTTTCAACGTTTAACCTGTTACAATATTAATAGCTTGCAACATTACATCCTGTGCCTTAATTATGATTATTGTTGTTAGTCAGGGTTCTTTAGGACGTTAATAACAATTCAATCAATTATTAACGTTCTGCTAAAATCATTTATTTTCAGGGAATAGCTTTTGCAGCCTTATTCAAGAAAACTGACTTCATTTTTTTTTTCCTATTAGAAAACTGTTCCATAGATTTTATTTTTTTCGTTCCACCTTACTGTATCGTTTCTCTGTTAGGTTATTTATACTTGGGTCGAAATAGGATGTAGCTTAAGAAATAAAAGATAAAGCGAGAGGTTTTTGATAGACTTTGGTTTAGTCACATGATCTATAGTATACAAAATTCGGCGCTATAACTCACAAGATAGATCGATGACGTCGAATGGCTGCTAACCAAGATATCAGCCGTTTGCTAATAATGAAGGCTGTATAAAGTGTTCGATGTGAATTCTAGAGCGTAGCTCTCACCACACTTTGTCCAGGTACCTCATGTACCATGAAATAAAGTAGCAATTCCATGTGTCTGTAATATTGCTGAAATCACGGTGCTTGGTTCGAAGTCACCGAAGTAGGAATACATTCCCCTCCCTCTTGAAAAAAAAATCACAAGTAATTGTGAAATGTAACTAGTAGTGTGGTAGCATAATATTAAAACATGTCCATCCACTGTATTACACTAATATGGCACCATCACCAATCACTATATATGTGTATATTTGAAGAAGATAAAAATTAATTTATGTTGCTTGTAACACTATTCAGAAGTAATAAAAATGCACTTTATCATTAAAAGGAATATAAAAACACATCACCACAAATTATGATAATACACTGCCTCGTAGTGAAGTCTGATCGCAAGAATGAGGAGGGGAATCCAAAAAATAGAGATTGTCTAGTGAACTTCCTCTTGTTGCTGATGCTGTCTCCTGTACTTCTCCAATTTTGATGAAATGCAGGTTCCATGGTGTTTAAGTGGTTCTTTTTCTCCAGTGAGAATGAGATGTATATAGCTCTGCGTGGAAGTTGAATCTGCAGGGTCTGGTGGGCTGATAATTACTAAAGTTGTCCCCCCCCCCCCCGATATGCAGTAAGTTAAGCGCTTGTTTTAAGAGATCACGAACCATAGTTGTTGGTGGGTAATGTCCTCAAGAGAAAAAAGAGGAGGGCGCTCGACAAGTACTGGCGATGGAGAAGGGATTGAGATATCAATAGAAGTTGACTAGTAGTCAGTGGAGGTGTAGAGACATCAATGGGGTTGGCGAGATTATAACGTCGGTTGTCGGTTCGTGTATAACTTGAGATCTTTGCTTTGTTATTCTTATGTTTTAAAAGCTTACATAATCTTATAAATAAGAATATTAAGATAGCCAAAATACTACAAGTCAGGCAAATAGACAGTGCCATGAGCGCTAACTTAGACATCTCTCTGAAAAAAATAAAAAGGGAGAGAAGAAAGTAAACTTAATTATCATTTGCTCGTTGGAGTTCTAACTACTTAATTCGTTTAGACGTAATATAGAAAGTAAATCCGTATGCTATTGCTAACAACAAAAATAAAGTTACGGAGATTACTATAATTAATAAATGGGTATAGAAAAAGTCAAATTCTAATGTTGCTATATGCTCATTTTGAAGTTGTATAGTCTAATTGCTCTTTAAGTTTGTCCAGTTGTTTAATGGTTGAGTTCTCTTTAGAGAAGGTAAGTCAATTGTGTTGTTCAAATTTAAGTGGAACGTTGCCGTTCGAATTAGGAACTTAGAAGGTAAAATAATATCCCTAGAAAGATGGTCAAATTCATTATAGTCCAAAAATAGAGAACTATTGCCAGTGCTGTCGTATAGCTTGCTATGTGAAACTCCAGAGGGGAACTATAAGAATCCCAGCATCGGTATATTTGTATATGTATTTCATATTGGAGTCAAACACATGAAGTATATGTCTTATTGTGTATTATTTCTGTTAGACTTGCCGCTTTCTGGGAATTACAGAATCTATGAGGAGGACAAATATATAAGAAGCTTTCAAAAGAACAAAATTTTTCTTCGCTTGGAATTCAGTACCTGAAGTGAATACAAATTTGGGTAGCGAAAGAAATGTATGCGTTTTGTCATAGAAAAATCCCATATTTACTACTTCCAATAAGGTGTTCATAGATAAGTGGGAGGTCAACATTTTTATTCAAAAAGTTAAATGATACTAAAAAAAAAACTTTTACTCACGGTATATAATAATCCTAAATCAAAATTTATAAATAGTAACTCGAAGAAGTTGGTGCTCTGCAACGAGTTTCACAGAGAATTTCGAGTGATAATTTGTTTCTAAAATATTTGACATAAATTGCTTGATTTCACTTTGCGCCAAATAATGTGCGTAAAGTGCTGATAATTTTCTAGATTCTTGTGCCCATTCACAAAAAAAAGAAGAAGAAGATACGTTTGAAGGCCAAGGAAGACATGCTTAACTTGTAAAACGATGCTTTCGACTATCCTAATCTCTTGGCTGAGGCTATCTCGCATATCATCAATTTCATTGGTCAAAAGATTTTCGTGTTGACGTAATTGTTCAAGTGAGGAAGATACGCCTCTGTTGTATCAAATTTGAAATGCTGAGACTAAAAGAACCTATGCCGAGTAAAAAGTTAGAACGAGTGAGATACTGGCGCATGAAATTCAGAAGATTCAATTTTAAAAAGACAGGTGATAGTATCCTCTATGTTTGGAAAAATGATTTCTCGCTGTCTTTGATGTGCTTTCTTATGTCATTCCACTCTATGCAGTTCTTCTTTCAAGGATAAGTTGTCTGAAGATTCAGATTTGAGCGCACAGCGATGTAGACATCCGTATGTTAATTTACGGCTAAACCCTTGTTTTTGAGCGCTGCCAGTACGATGGCGTGACTTGGGCTTGTTATAGGCATCTTTAGCTCAAATTTTGGAACCAGATTTGGTTACATTTTTGGAACTAGATGTGGTTACTTTTATTTCTCTTTCGTGACCCTTATTTTTAATTGTAAAAAAGTAGTATTATTTTGTAAAAAAAAGTATGAGCCCTTTTTCCAACCCCTATTTAACATGGTATAAAAGGCTATGAATACATTTTTTCATTCCCTCTTTCGCACCCCTATTTAATTCACATTATAAAAGAGTGGCACGACAATCCAACCTAACCCTCGCGGTAGTGGAGTCCCTAATATAACTTATTTAATTTTTTGGACCCCTCCTTCCCCCCACCCCAATACTGCATATTGAATTTTGTGAAAGAGTACGAGCCATATTATAAAAACCCTGAGCCCGCGTGCTCGAGCTGACCTACAAAACATGCAATACTCTAGCGCTCCATTACCCCCAACCCCCGTGGCATATTTGCAAAAGAACATGGACTATTTTATAAAAGGCTACAAGCTTAATTTAAGCTAACATAGCACACCTAACCTATAGAACATGCAATAGGAGGTTAAAGTAGACTATTTCCCCCAGCTCTCGTGGTATATTTGCTAAAGAACACAGCGTATTAGTTCTGGTTATTATAGTTACATTTTATAAAAGGCTACGAGGTTGATTTAAGCTAATATAGTACACAAGACTACAATGGCAATAACTATCTTATGAAAAAAATAAAAAATACTGTTTTTAATATTCATTTTATTATACTAAGCCTCACATAAAAGACTATAGGCACTTAAAAAAAACTATTTTACATAGCAAAAATTGTGTATACTGCTAACTAAACCCATTTGGCTATTTATCTCATGGTCAACACACACACATGGTTTATGGAGAACTTATTCTCACGCCAGGGACCATCATACACACACAAGGTTTACGGAGAACTTAATCTTGCGCCAGGGACCATTCTCATAAACGAATTAAGCACAATATTGCTAACATTAGTGTTGTCGGTTGAGAATTTATTTAAGAAGTCGTGTAGTGAATAGCCAGATGCACGACATGCTAAATAGAGAAAACAGTAGTGTCCACAAAATTGAGATAAATCACCTTGAATGCGTCTATTATTCCACGTGTAAAATAAACAGTTTCGTTTTAAAAACCTTGTATGATATTGTATATACGGCTGTAGCCCATAGCTATTAAAATATTCACGCACACGCATATTACATATATAGACAGCAACCCAATGTTCACCGGGCCGGTTCTGTATTTATAATAATGGCTGCAGGAAATGTATGAATAAACGAAGGTAGTTGATCTGCAGCATATACACCTATAAAATAATTTTTAGGCAAATTTTGTTGTAATGCCTCAAAGTTCAAGAGTATTTAACATTTTTAATTATGTATTTTTCTCTGGAAATCAATTTCTAGTTCTGAGGAGAATTCACCGTAAATAACCGCGGTTACAGGAGATGGCAGTTCTTGCTTAAAATGAACCTCTAATCCCACACTTCCTTGGCGTTGGGGGATAGTATGAAATGCTGTACTAGCACTAGAATCGGGAGTTAAATCAAACACCAGTAGAGTATAACCATTAGAATATTCGGCAAGTGAAATATCATTACCTTGATTAGAATAGTAAATACCAGAACCTGTAAATATAGTAGAATATGCTTGTATATATAGCTTATTCAAAATCTCGCTGTAGTGGTCTAGATGGAACAGGAGTTCCGTCAACATACAATGTAAAGAATGACATACTGAAATGCTTAAAATTAAAAGGATTTGTCTGATAAGTACCGTTGAAAGCTGTATTATGTAATGTTGTTTGGGCTTCCTATTGAAGCCCGAGTTTCCAAATTTCACCCACTCGACCACAAAAGACGCTTAGCGCATTAAAAAAAAAACAGATCCCAAGATATCAACTAACAAAAGAATCTCTCTTCCAAAACGGCATAATACGCAACCTGTTGGTGGAGTGAGAGAAATGCTAGAGAACTCAGTAATACACTTCAAATACGCACACACAAGTGCATTGAAAGGTGACCTTGAATTCTGTTGCTCAAATGATGGAG